>VIEB01000193.1:184472-195891 GCA_006547085.1 Malus baccata
TTAATTAAAATTTTTTTTTTTATAAGTAAATTAATGTAAAGAGACTTTGGTTAACCTTCCCCACACTTAAACTAAATAACACAAACTCACAGAAATCAACCAAATAACACAACTAACTAAACAAAACAAAATGAAAGCAGTAAAGATAAGAGTATAAGAATGCAAATCTGATTGGGTTAGCGATTCCAAAGTCTCCCTTCATTGAATGCTTGGGTTGCCTCCCAAGAAGCGCTTGATTTAACGTCTTTAGCCGGACGCATCTTTCCTTTAAACTCCCTTCGGCTCCAAAGCATGAAATTTATCTTTTAATGGGAGGTGATACTTGAAATGATTCGGCAATGGTTTAAATTCAAGAGTGGGTGCCTGAATCATCAAAATAAAAAATATGTTAGTATAAATTAAAATTGAATTTGGAGAAGATGGCTTATTTTCTTTTTCTGCCACAAACTCAATGACAAACACCACGTTTGTGAACATTTCCGGGACTTTGAACTTTGCCATGTTTACTATGATGGTTGTGGCTTGTCCCGCTTCCTCAAACTCAACTGCTTTGGGCTTGATCGTCTCATGCACAGCCTCTTGGATGTATTCTCGATATGCTTCAACCACTTCATTTTCTTGAATCCCTGAGTTGGATGACATAGAGATTTGAGGAGCTTGCAGCAAGAATTCTTCTAAACTGCCCAGGTCGTCCTCCTCCTCTTCTGCTTGCAGCAACAATTCATTCGTGTTCGGGTTATGTTTGGATGGTTCGGGGACATCTTTATCCTTCATGTCACCTTCCAAAGTGATGGCTTCATCGATCTCACTTTCTGCCTTTGAATTTGCAATGTTTGAGTTGGAAAGTTCGCTTTGATCTCGAATTTGTGCCATGAATTCCACAATCTGCCCAACTTGCATATCCAATTCGTCCACTCTTTTGACTCGATCTTGCATCTCCTGCCCATTAGTCAAAGTGGTTAGTAACTTATTAAGTGTATCATTATCCAATGACGTACCTGAATCGAATTGGGGTGATTGTTGTGGTGGCTGTGACGGTTCATATGGCCACTGATAGAACTCTTCCGATGGCGGCAATTGTTCTTCTTTTTGTGAACCCTGCGCCAAAGAAATTAGTCCTTCAAGAATTTCATTATAATTCACGGGCATACTTTGATTTGATTGGAATTGTTGTGGGGGATGCTGTGGTGGCTGCATAGGTCTTGAATAGAACTCGTCTTGCTGCCAATATCCACCTTGTTGAAATTGTTGAGGTTCATCCCACATATAATCTGAATTACCTCTCCAATCTGAATCGTAAGCGTTGGAAAACATGTTGCCCCTTGATTGGTAATGGCCTTGATATCCCCAAACATCTTCATTGGCAGAAAATTGAGGACTTTGATATCCTTGCCCATAGGGCACATCAAATGTAGGGACACTCGGCACTGTGGTCCGTTCAGCATTATGAGTCAATTGAGCAGTGAACTGTGCCAATTGAGCTTGAATGGTCGCAAATGCCATGTCTTGTTCCATTTGTACCTAAAATCAAAGAAAGAAAAATAAATCAAATATCAAAAGTAAAATACACAAATACCAATATAAACATAAACAAAAACAAAAACAAAAATAAAAGGATTAGCAAAGTTGCTAGTCCCCGGCAACAGCGCCAAAATTTGGCGCGACAATTTCTTGACACACAAATTAAACCCTCTTTTTGACAATTGTAGTATAGATGTAAGTAGGGTATCGTTCTGGACCGGGGATTAGGAGGGATTGCTAATCTATTCTAAATTAATTTAAAAATATTAAACAAGACTCAAAAACACAAAACTAGGCTAAAAACTCTAATCACTCGAAACACACTTAAAATGACTCAAAATAATGAAAACAATTAAATTAAATACTAAGAACTGAAATGTACGGAAATTGAATTAAAAGATTAACAATGATGAAAACTAACTAAATAATATAATATAATAATGGGTGGGTGTTTGGTTTTTATGAAAAGTAAATTAACTTAAATAAATTACGAAAATGACAAAAACATGAAATTAAGGTGAAAATATAAATGACGGACTAGCTAGAGGGTTTTTCTCCACACATGATACATATGCAACCTAAATTGATTTTCAGTTGTTCTTTCAATAAATTGTAAATTTTCAATACTCCAGATTAACCGTGAACAGCACTTTTTTAACCCTCAGTTTTTCCACAAGTTATTGGGTTGGATGATTGCATACGACAACCCAAAACATTCCCTACAAGTTCCCTACATGAATTGCATAATAGAGATACAAGCAAAAATCATTAAGTTCTATGAAAAACATAAGCATTGACGAGACAATCGTAACTATGAAAAGCATGATACTCTTGCCAAGAATTCACTTAACGCGATCGTTTATAAGCGACCTCCACTACTTGTGAATATAAGTTTGTAACGATTAGGTGAAATTCACTTATATTCTAGCATCAAATTCATGCATGTAAATTAAGTATGCATCCTTAATCGACATACAAAAATAAGTTATCAATCAAGCAGTTAAGCAAATTAAATCACAACTCAGAAATCACAACTGAAGGTAATCAATTCATATTACAAATATATTCATGGTTTCGAATTAACCTCTAGCCAAAATAAATTTATTTACATAATATTAAAACAGAAACAAAATAGAGGAAATAAAATAAAAGTTTGAAAAGATTAAACCGAAAGAAAGAGTGCTTCTGCTTTCTGTGCTCAAGCTGCCCACTGGCAGCTTCCTCTCCTGTGTCACCCCCTATCCTTGGTTTCTGTTCGTGTCCTGCACTCCTGCTGCCCAAGGGCAGCTTCCTGCGCTGCGTACTGACTTTCTTATTTTCTATTATTTTTTCTTGTTGCTGCCCTAAGCTTGCGTCACTTTTATTGCTGCCAAGTGGCAGCTCTCTCCTTGCTCCAATCCCCTCGTTTCTGTCTGCTCAGTGCCTTCCCAGACTCTCCCTCGAGCTGCCCAAAAGGGCAGCTCCCTTTCCCCTCTTATTCCTCCTCGACCTCACTGCTCTCCCTATCCAACCTCTCTGATCTTTTGCTGCCCCCCCCCCCCCCCCCCCCCCCCCCCCCCCCCCCCCCCCTCACCCCTTATTCTTTCTCCCGTCAGTCCTCACTTTGTTGTCTTGGATTCTTTTCTTGTCATCCTCTGCCTTTATGTCTCTCCCTCTGCTAGCTGCCTGCGTTGGATCCCTTTCTTTTCCATTTGTTTTCTTTCTGTTTCATTTTCTTCTTTTTCCTTAAAATTGATCCTACAACAAAATTAACTACACATTAACACAATATAAGGTAGAATGTCACAGTTTTAACACAAAAACATCACAAAAACTATAGAAATGGATGGTATATATGTATAAAATATATGAGTGATCATGTACATTATATGATTACACTTCACAGACAAACAAGATTTACTGTGTAGATCATCTAGGACTTTTAGTCAAATAATAGTTTATAGTTTATAGTTAAATAAATGTTAAGTGCTATGGTGTCAGTGGATGTGCAGAGTGGCATGAGGAGGAGGAAGAGCAGAAACAGAGGCTTGAAGAATAACATTTTTCTTCTGGGGATTTGGGATTTCGCATCCACGATGAAGAATTATCCTGATATTTATCTTTTTCTCTTGGAATTTCTGCTGCTTATTGAGTAGAGTAGTTTACCCGGCAACTGGAAAAATTGCAATTTGGGGTGTCTCCTAGTTTCTTCAATTTCTTTAATTATTGAATAAATTATAGCAATGGTTCCTTAATTTTAATTAAATTGGAGTAATGATCTCTCAACTAAAAATTCATTATCATTGGTCCCTTAACTTATCAAAATGTGTAGCTATAGTCATTTTCATTAATTTCATCAAAATTTTGTCAAAATAAGTTATGTTGGAATGACTATTTATACAAGTAGGGTCCCTCAACCCATCAAAGTGTGTAATTATGGTCATTTTCGTCAATTACATCAAAATTTTTGCCAAAACGAGTTATGTTGGAATGACCATTGCTACAATTGAGTTAAAGTTAAGGGACCATTTCTCCAGTTGAATTAAAGTTGAGAGACCAATGGTAATGAATTTTTAGTTGATGAACCATAACTGCACGTTTTGATGAGCTGGGAACCAATGGTAATGAATTTTTAGTTGAAGGATCATTGCTTTAATTAAGTTAAAGTTAAGAGACCATAGCTACAATTGACTTTGGTACCGATACATTGACAATGTTGGTAATGTTGGTAATGTGATCATAGCAAGTTCGAAAAAATGGAAAGACCAAGGAGAACAATATAACAAAAATAAATAAATCAGAATTATTGCAACAAGAAAGATACTTCAATATCTTAAAATTTCTACGTCATCTGAGCTCAAACTCCCAATCGCTTAGACCGGATCCGTATTCACATTATTGCTTAAAAATTCGTGTTCTGGTTGCCTACGCATGTATAGAAATCGCACATTGCTTTCTAACGCATTGCCGGTATGTCATACAGAGGCCAACAAATGCTGCAGTATTTAACAATTAACTAAACCGTGTAGAAACAGACTCAATGGGAATAAAAAGAATAGAAGTTTGATAACCATGCAAGCAAAAGAACCTGCATCATTATCGAGCTTCAAATTTAGTTATTGTCAAGTCGTTTATAGAACATGATTCGTTCGAAACTGATGGATCAGCATTACTACGAGAATTTTTTCTGAAGACAAATGCAGGCTGCTTAGGAGCTGGAGGAGATGTTTCGCCACTCAACATGAAAACAATGGCTGCCATGGTTGGGCGGTCCGCTGAATCTTCTTGCACACACAAAAGCCCAACCTGAATGCATCTCATGACTTCCTCGGACTGATATGACTCTAATGACGAATCCACAACTTCTAAAGCTCTGTCTTCTCTCCACAGCTGCCAAACCTGCAGTTGACAGTATTTCGTATGAGACCAGGCACGAAAAAAGTAGGAGGGGTAACTTGCAACCAAAATTTATGTTTTTTACATGTCCTATCAAATTCAAGGAATGATCCTCCTGATATAAACCGTTGTTTTTCTTGCCGCTTACAATCTCCAACAATATGATCCCGAAACTAAAGACATCCGACTTTGTTGAAAATCTCCCAAACACTGCATACTCTGGTGACATATAACCACTGCATATGATAAAAAGAAAGAGTTAAAGCCAAATAAATAATAATAGTATTATAGTTAAATTGAATGTATGATGTGAATATTTGGTTATTCATTGCATCAATAAATGTTTGAGCATAAGTAAATTCTTACTATGTTCCAACAATTCTGTTGGTCTTATCCTGCAGTTGGTCCCCCTGGAATATTCTTGCCATGCCGAAATCTGAAATTTTCGGGTTCATCTCAGCATCTAGAAGAATATTGCTGGTTTTTAGATCCCTATGGATAATCCTAACTCTTGAGTCCTGATGAAGATACAGAATCCCACGAACAACCCCATTGATTATTTCAAAACGCTTATCCCAATCCAACAAGGACCTTCTTCTGTGATCTGCATCAAGATATTTCTCTTTATGTAAATACATGTTATATATCTATACATCATTTCAGAAACAATATGAACAAATGAATCTTTCCTCTAGGCATACCAAAAAGAAAGTAATCCAAACTTTTGTTTGGCAAGTGTTCCAGGACTAATATCCTTTCTTCTCCATTTATACAACAGCCCAAAAGTTTCACCAGATTCCTGTGTTGAAGTCTTGCTATCAACACAACTTCATTTTTGAATTCTTCGACCCCTTGTCCTGAAGTTCTTGACAATCTTTTTACAGCAATAATCTGACCATTTGGCAAGTGGCCCTGAAGTAACGAATCAGTATTACTATTAGGCTTTCATGCTTTAAAACAAAAAAAAAAAACAGTCGGAGACTTGAAGAAACAGAACAAAATTACTGTATACTGCTTAGAAGAAATCATTCAATTGTAAAATGTGTAGGACTACTGAATTGGGATTTACCTTATAAACAATGCCAAAACCCCCTTGGCCGAGTTTGTTAATGGGTGAGAAGTTATCTGTGGCTGCTATTATGGTGCTCAGACTGAAATATTGCGACTCAGGGTGTCTCTTAGCTTCCTCAAGCTCATCTACCTCCGCATAGTCTGTGCGTGCTACCACATGAACCAATTGTAGACATTCATTTAGATGAAATCGCATTGCTTTTAATTAGATCAAACCGTTAACAATTCAGAGGGGATGACTACTTCTCATACCTCTTGTTTTACTCTTTTTCTTTTGCCGCCAGCAGGCAAACACAATGATTAGTACCAATGCCAGCAGTACCGAAACTATTGGAATAGCCAGAGCACCCCTCCGTCTCAAAAAACCTTTTGATTTGCCGGTATGCTTAGCTACACATTCAAGTCGGACAAAGGATTAGGAAACCATGAAAAACAGAACTAGTAAGGACACGTAACCAGACCGGCAAAATCACTACCTAATTCGATTTTGTCCACGCGAACATATAAATCTCGTCCCAACTCTGTGCGAACTACAATGTCCATCAAATCATCATGCCATGTCATGCAATCAAGCCGCCCTTCCCACTCCATGCTCATATACGCAGTGCACGAACAATTGTTTAAGCACGCCTGCTCACACTCTTTAGCACTCATGCTTCTGACCAACTGTGCTTCTATCGATGCATCTGGATCTTTCACTCTTTGAACCGTCACGAACCCGTCTCCATTTTCACATTTCAACCCCCCAATTCGCTTACTCACGCACCCATCTGACCCATTTCTCCGATTCCAATCATTCACAGATTTCGGTTCATACCCAGGTAAACACTCACACTGAAACGCATTAAAATTGTCAGGGCTACATCTGCTGTTAGCACCACACTGTCCGTACTTGTCACACCGATACTTTGGTGCAGCCCAATATTCCTCCCACTGATCATCAGCATCATTCCATTTCAGTTGTTGATACAATCCATTCCATTTCAACACCGATCGTGCTACAGAGTCGCTATCATTCGGAACAAAATAATAGGACATTTCCTCATCATTGCTCACAAAAGTCGGCCACGGCCCGGGATCAGATCTCCAATACTTGCTCAAACCCTTAAACACAACAATTAGAGGGGTGGCAGTTGAATTGGGAACTACCCTAAAACTGTAGTCCCCGGTTCCAGGGTCCTTTTCGGAATTCCAAGATGTCAATTTCCATTCCAACCCAGTTTTCCAATTGAACCCAACTTTCATTCCTGGAAGTAAAGTGTCAGTTGGGTAATCAAAACTCTGCCAAATAAAGCTCTCACTTTTATTTTCTTGGAAAACCACTAAATTTCCGGAATCTAAAAGCTGAGCTACAAAAGTGCTTCTGGTTTGGACATGGACAGACGCATCCGTGGACCAAATGGAAATGTTCCCAGCAGCAGAAAGAACCAGAATTCCGTACCTGTTAATTGCTAGAACTCCAGAACTATCGTTGATGGGCTTGTCCCTGTTTGCCACCCAAACAACTGTTTTTTCAGGTTGATTTGCATACCAGATTCCGACGTACCTGGAACTACTAGAGTTGTCGGGCCCGAAGAATCCCAACTCAAATTTTCTGTCTTTGGAGACTATAGAGTCGCCGTCTTTGAGCTGTTGGTTGAGTGTTATGGTGTCAATGGATGCGCAGAGTGGCGAGAGGAGGAGGAAGAACAGAAACAGAGGTTTGAAGAACATTTCCCTTCTGGGGATACGGGATGCGCAGAGTGGCGAGAGGAGGAGGAAGAACAGAAGCAGAGGTTTGAAGAACAACATTTCTCTTCTGGGGATTCGGGATTTCGCATCCACGATGAAGAATTGTCGCTGATGTTTATGTTTTTCTGTTGGAATTTCTGTGGTTGTTTGAATAATTTGGCCGGCAACCGGCAAGCTCGAATCAAATCAAGGAGAGTTGGATGTTGACAGCTAAATTGCTAATCAGTTGCGTCAAAGTTGATTATTGACTTTTTCTTCAATAATACTTTGACTCTGAAAAATACTAAGATCTCCCGCTCAAAATTCTTTGTTTTCGAATTACAGGATTTTGTAGAAACTCTTACTTAAAATAATAGAAACTCCTAGGAACTTCTACTCACTACTCAAAACCATAAACCACTATGAATCATTATGTAAAGATCATCTTCGTAAAAAAATGAATTAAAAATAAGTTCGTTTAGTCAATTTATTGTAGGAAATACATAGACAATTTTTAATATTTTTACTGATCTCGTTCATCTGTTTTTATACATTTTAATGACTAAACAACTTTAATTAATTGCTTTTTTGTAAAGACAATCTTTATAAAGTTATTTATAAAAAGAATGATTTCGATTTTAAACATGAAATTCTATAACTCGACCACAAACAATTTTGAATAGAAAGTCATACTTATCCTTTTAAGTAGCCAAATATTATTCGTTTTTCTTATGATGTTCCAATGACTCTGTTGGTCTTATCCTGCAGTTGATCCCCATTGAAAATTATTGCCATACCGAAATCTAAAATTTTCAGGTTCATCTTAGCATCTAGAAGAGCATTGCTGGTTTTTAAATCCCTATGCATAATTCTAAGTCTTGAGTCCTGATGAAGATACAGAATTTCACGAGCAACCCCCGTTGGTGATTTCAAAACGTTTTTTTCCAATCCAACAAGGACCTTTTTCTGTGATCTGCATTGGGATGAGAGGTTTGGTTTTTATGTAATCATTATGTAGTATATTTTAGCACAGACTTCAAATATATGCTTCATTACTTTTGGACATACCAAAAGGGTGGAGTAGGGCTGCATTCGGTTCAAATCGGTTCGGTTTTTTGTCAAAATCGAAATTGAATCAAAATTTCAGTTTGGTTTATTTTTTTTTTTGGTTCAATTTTTTTCAAAAAATTATTTTATTTATTTTATTTTATTAATCTGGATATTGACATGTTATTTAGCAGCCCTAAAGTCATTCCCAAAAATATAATGACATTTAGACCTTATACTTGATAAAATAGGGTGATAAACTATATTATTGAAACCTGGCTACTAGAACAAATGAATATCTAATCAAGCCGTTTTCATGACAACCTGGAACAGTAGGCTCTTATTCCGTGTATGCAAGAAAAACCATCATCATGGCATGGCGTCCATCCAAGCAGAGAACACTCATCAACCTGTGATTTATAAATTCTCTCCGAGAAGCTTATGGTTTTCGTTGCAGTATTCGTGGGTGGGTTGGTTATATATTGGATAGGAGATCAATGAGCTGGGAAAGGAATATATGCCTATTATCATCCTAATGATTGTTACTTGTTGCAGATTTGCTATACATAGAGAAATACATATCCAATGTAAAACAATATTTGAAATGTGGCATGCATATAGTACAGTTTACTCTTGTTTTCCAGTTCCATCTTGTTTTATTTATTTATTTATTTTTAAATCTGGATATTGGTAAATAAAAAATATTTTGGGCTTAAGGTTTGGGTTTAGAGTTTCTAAAGGCTTTGTTTTTAATATTTTGGTTTAAAGTTTGACAACACATTGGGCTTAGCATATTTGGACTTACAAATTGGGTTTAGAAAATAATACCAAAAATAGATAATTAAATATAAAAAATATTAATTTAATTAATTTGGTTTAGTTTGGTTTCTAGACTATTGAAACCAAAAGAATTTGGTTCGGCTCGGTTTTCAATTTTAGGTTTTTTGAACCCACCCCTAGGGTGGTGCTCTTCCCACACACCCATCTTTCGTTTCACACTTAATATTGTATTTTGATTTTCTTCAATTCATTCGATTCAATGAGTGAAAATTGAGACAGGTGTTTGGGAGGTAAAAAGAGATGTGGATAGGCAACTATTTAAGGGCTAACATCATTTCTTCCCCTTTATACAATAGCCTAAAAGTTTTCACAAGATTCCTGTGTTGAAGTTTTGCTATCAACGCAACTTCATTTTTGAATTCTTCCCACGTTATGATAAGTTATTCAGAGCATGGTTACAACAAAAACATAAGATGTGAGAAACCTTAGTTTCTCATCCATTCACGGATGGACGTTAATACAAACTAAAAAGGACATGAGGGAGTGATTTTACTTAGTAGGAACTTATTAGGGCTCTCGCAAGTTAACTTGAAGCCAAGATCTCTGCCCCTAAGTCTGGTAGTATAGCGTACTGGTGGTAAGTAGTGTAAGCAGAAAATGTAACCATACACTAGTTCTAGTGTTGTGTGGAAGCGTCAAATATGAAACCAATAAACTACAACGGCAAAATATGATAAGACAAATAATCCAAATGACACAAGGATTTATACTGGTTCGGCGTAAGCCTACGTCCAGTTTCGAGACGACGAGGAAATTCCACTAATATCAAAAGGAGATTACAAATAGAGTTTAACACTCAAATCCAAATCCCACATACACCCAATAGCTCTCACTCATACAAAGAACAAATGGAGAAGAAGAAACACATACCAAATCCTTCTCTCCCAAAAACCACAAAATGTAGCAATATATCTTTGAATGAATGATTGCACAAATGGAGAACAGTAAAACAACAGCACTCAATTTTCTTCTCTATTGGCTGCTCTCTGTTTTCTGCTATCTGCTGCCGCTGAGTCTCTGCTCACTTACTGACCAAAAGGCATGAATTGCCTTATATAAGGCTGGTGCCTTTTAATCAAACATAACTGCCATGTGGCTTTCAAATGAGTAACAAAAGGCCAAACCTATTTGGGCTTCAGACAAAAAACTAAAGGTCTAAGAAGTATTGAGCCACAAAATCCAACACCTAGTTGGTGTAAGACGAATGGACATATCCAAGGTAGGGACAAGCTGAATATACTGCAACATAAAACATACATGTGTAAGTTGAATGTTATGTCCGTAGTATGAAAGCTAAATATAAATCATACACGTGTAAATTGAATGTCACGTCAATTAAAGAAATCACAAGGGTTGATGCTATATATGGCACTAAAATCCATATAAACTCATAATCCTCACTCTCCCGGGCTAATAATCTGCTTCAGGCCATCGGTAGTTACTCACATCACATGAGGAGTTTGGATTTTTATGTGTTTATTTTGTCAACAGCTTCTGTCTAGACTATTCAACCATGGGGACCTGGACACCTAGGCTGAGCATGGCGTCACCTTTTAAGCAAATGGTGCCCAAAAAAGGACTTGGATTGTCCGCTCTCCCCATCTCATTCTTCTCTCATCCCCTCTTATTTGAACGATCACGGTTAAATTACGTCAACGTTTTATGTTCTCAATGTTTTTTGTCTTATTATTTTTATAAAAAAAATCAATATAAAATGTTAACGTGATTTAACCGTGATTGTTCAAATCGGAAGGGATGAGATGGGGAGAACATACAATCACAGTAGAAAATATCGATAATATCGGCGAAATATCGCCGATATTATCGTTTTTTGGGGACCCCGATATTTTAGTAA
>VIEB01000193.1:202155-226450 GCA_006547085.1 Malus baccata
CTTGGTTGTCACTGAAAACGTGAGAGATGATTCCGTGCGGACACTCGTATAGGCCATAAAAGTTAAAAGGGTGTGGGAAATGTGGGGTTGGCGTGAAAAGGTGGACGATTGACGTGAGTTAGAAAGTTCAGAGTCAGGCTAAAGATTTTCTCTGTTTTTCAAGAAAAAAATAGTTTTTCTTTTTGTATAAAAAATAACAACGATTCCATCAAGCATAAACGGGCATTAAGAAGCTATTAGCTATTAATTAATTTCAATAATATATACTCATATGCTCCACTGAGCACGGTATGTTCATATTTGGGATCTTTGCTCTAGAAAGTGAAATGTGAAAGGACAAGGATTGTCTGCCTTCCACTTTTGGTGTTCTCCCGTGTTCTTTTGTTTATGTGGTCACGGTTAAGCTACGTCAACATTTTATATTACTATTCATTTTTGTCTTATTATCTTTATAAAAAAATAATATAAAATGTTGATATGATTTAACCGTGACCACATAAAATAAGAGGGCATGAAAAAATCCGAAAATAGAAGGGTAGACAATCCTTGTCCAATGTGAAATGTGAAATGTGAAATGGAGAACCGACCTTGACTGTGGTTTAAGACTTATCGTCCTCATCATATTTTAAAAGTCGCACGCCCACCATTAGCAACCAGCCACCAGCAATAACATATATATTATAAAGGAATTTAGTATTTTTAGCTTATTGACTAAACAACGTGCATTTGCCAATGGCCTAATTAGTGCTAGAGTTGTTGGGAATTGGGACACCTCTATTTCTTTTGGGGAGATTTCCAAAGTGGATTTTTTGAGGCTGTAAAAACACTAGTCCTAGCGAGTGATGGGCCATGGTGTCAATTTCTTCTAAAATTTGGTCTTGAACCTGATGAGGTCAACCTTCATGCCTGACCAAGTCCAATTTTGATCTTGCCCAACATTTCTAGAAATGCAGTAATTTTACTTTCCTGTATGTGACATTTTTGTCTTTTGGACATAAAATTTGTACCAAATAGGAGAAATTCATAACGAAATTTTGTCCCACACAGCAAATTTCCTCTAAAAATGATTTACTTAAGATTCGATTGTTAGCTATTTCATTTTTAGTTTTTTATTTTTTATTTATGTTTTATTTTTTTAGCGCTAGAGATAGGGCAAAAAAAAAAAAAAAAAGAGAGAAAGGGAAGTGGTGGGAAGGAAGAGGAAGGAATAGAAGAGATTATATAAAACAAAAACCTGAAGGTGAAATAAAAAATCTTTTGCATATTTTGTTTTGATTTTCATTTGGTTAAATCATCCCATACACATCAGCATAGAAAATGGAAAATAAAAATAAAACATGAAAACAGAATTGTCATCAAAGTAGCCCTTGATTAGCTTAGTTCTCCTCACAAATTACAATGTTATAGTGAAAAAAAAAAACATTTACGATTCACACTATATACAAAAATCCCTCACACACAGTGTAATAACAACCAGATCGTAACAGTTAAGATTGCTAAGTATTTTTTCTTCAAAATTGTACTTCAAGTACATTTTTACTATGACAACGAGTTAACCCTAAAGTTTAAAGGCTATTGTTTCTTTTTTCTGATAACATGGAAGAAAAATGGAAAAGAAACACTAGAGAACAGCGAGTCTATTTCTAATGATTCCAAAACAGTCATTAGAAAGAATTTAAACTAAACAAAAATGAGACTTCGTATGTCCAAAAAAATTTAGGAAATTTTAACGAAAAATCCGCGGTACTGTTTACTTTAATTCAAAACCACATTTTTACATTAAAAAGTTAAACCTGGTTCTATTCATTTTACCCTTTACTTTATCCTTATCGTTAAAATTCAAAATTTTCAAACCGTTTTGATTAGTTTTCCTAAAAATTTATCTAGCTATTAAATCCAACCCGACTAACCCAAACAGTGTTATTCCGCCATCTCAGTGACGAAACTTCCAAATTTTATATATGGATTTTCTAATAAAAAATGCTGCAAATGTTTGACTTTAAGAGGCCATATCCAACCAAATTGTTCAAAGTCCAAAAGGTATTGCATTCTACGTGGAGGCTGTATCCAAGTTTTCTTCCACGAGTACCTTTCGTGGGGGACCAAAAATTATTATTTACGTAAATTTATGGATTAAACAAATAAATAATAATTACAAGATTACTTAATCATTTGGGAGCAGCTTCTTCATAAATGAGGATAAGGCTAGTCGACATTCATCTTTTTCAAACTCTGTGTAAAGCGGGAGCTTTTATGCACTGGGTACGACAAGATTACTTAATCAATATTAATACATTTAGCAAGTAATCAGTAGTGCTTTGACAAACCTTGGTTCTGCAATAATGAATTTTCTGAAAGGTCTGCTAAATTTTTTAGTTCTTCAGCACCTCCTTCTGCAGCTCTGCTCTTCCTTGGACACCATAAAATTTGATCAACCCGTCGGAGACGGTGATTTCTTGGTGTCCAAGAACGAGACCTTTGTCCTGGGATTCTTTAGTCCCGGGACGTCTACCAACCGCTATGTCGGAATTTGGTACAAATTTTCGGAAGACTTGGTTGTGTGGGTGGCCAACAGAGATAATCCCATCAATGGCAGGTCAGGAGTTCTCTCAATAGGTTCTGATGGAAACCTAGTGCTGCAAGCCAATACTAGCCAAGGCCTTGTGCCTCTGTGGTCAACAAATGTTTCGATATCATCAGCGAGCAACGGTAATATTTCTGCGCAAATTCTTGATTCAGGAAGCCTTGTTTTGGCTCAACAAGGCAGCCAGGATGTTTTTTGGCAGAGTACTGATCACCCTACAAATATTCTTCTTTCGAATATGAAAATCGGGTTGGACAGAAGAAGTGGCATAAACCGGTTCCTCACGTGTTGGAACTCGGACAATGATCCTGGGACGGGAAATGTTTCGTTGAGAATGGAACCGAATGGATCGCCTCAGTTGATCTTGTACAAGGATGATGCTAAGTGGTGGAGGTCAGGTCAGTGGAACGGGATTCAATGGGGCGGCATACCTGCCGTGCAGCGGAACGTTGTGTTTAAGATCAATTTTGTGAACAACCAAGATGAAATTGCTGTGCAGTGGACTGTTCTCGACCCTTCAATTTACTCGGTGATCACAATAGACGGGTCGGGAACACTCAACCAGCTATCATGGCAGGACCAGCAGCACCAGTGGGTTTCGCTTTGGTCGGCACCATTGGATGCCTGTGACAGCTATGGCAAGTGTGGTCAATTTGGCAATTGCAATCCTTACACCAACAGTGGGTTCAACTGCACATGCTACCCCGGATATGAACCAACCTCACCGCAGGATTGGGATTTAAGAGATGGGACAGATGGGTGCAAGAGGCCGCAGGACTCGCTGTCCATGTGCAGGAACGGCGAGGGTTTTGTGAAGATGAAAAATGTAAAGGTTCCAGACACGTCCTCTATAAAATTGGAGAATAATTTGAGCATAGTAGCGTGCGAGGAGGAGTGCTTGAAGAACTGCTCGTGCTTGGCATACGCGAGTGCAGATGTGAGGAATGGAGGGACTGGATGCATGACATGGTATAGAGATTTGATGGATACTAAGCAGTTCACAGAAGGCGGGCAAGATTTGTACATTCGCGTTGATGCAGTTGTTTTAGGTACCTTATTTTCCTACAGATTGCGTCAATTACATGTTTCAACTTCATACCATTCATAGCACTAGTGAATTGATCTTTTTTTTCATATTTTCAGCTCAGTATAAAAACAAGTCAGGAGGAGGGTATTTTTCCGGGAGAAGGCGACTGGCTATTATATTGGTAGTGTCAATTTCTGTCGCCTCATTGCTCATCCTCGCAGTTCTATATTGGTTCAGGAAAAGGAGCAGGAAAGGTATGCGAAAAGGAAAAGTTTCCCCTTCTATCGTCTTGTAAATTTGTTTGCAGCTTTATTTCAGCTCAAATTTCATTTTCTTTGTGAAATTTTTTATACCCTGAAATTTCAATGGAATTGAAACAGGGAGAGGAGGAGAACCCAGATTTCTGAAGGATCCCGCTGCTTCTGGTGTACGAAGCTATGAAGATTTGCCAATAAAAAATGAGGTTGATGAACACAGAGGAGACACAGATTTACCTTTTTTCGATTTAACCACTGTGGTTGCAGCCACAGAAAACTTCTCTTCTGCTAACAAGCTTGGACATGGCGGCTTCGGCACGGTATATAAGGTACTTTCCCTAGAACATTTTGAGTGTCTCAGCCTTGTGTGGCTTCAAATAAAATGTGAAATACGCTTCCGTGTACTTTGTTTACTCTGCTGCAAATATATCAATACATAAGCTCTGTGACATTGAGGTAGATAAGACAGAATTGGATATAAACATTATATCGATCTGAAGTTGTCATTAAGATTGTCGAGTCTTCACTGTGATTTCAGGGATGTCTAGCTGATGGACAGGACATAGCTGTCAAAAGATTATCGAGAAATTCAGGACAAGGCGTAGATGAATTCAAGAACGAAGTAATGCTTATAGCAAAGCTTCAGCATAGAAATCTTGTGAGGCTTTTGGGTTGGTGCATACATAAAGAAGAGAGGATGCTAATCTATGAATACATGCCGAATCGCAGCTTGGACTTATGCATTTTCGGTATGCAATCTATGAATACATGCTGAAAATTAAGAAATCCTAAACTTGTAGCTCATAGAAGCTTTTATGTGTTGTGTTCAGATAAAAACAGAAAGTCGTTGTTAGATTGGAGAAAAAGGTTTCAAATTATCATTGGGATTGCTCGAGGCGTCCTATATCTTCATCAAGATTCGAGACTAAAAATAATCCACAGGGATTTGAAAGCAAGCAATGTTTTACTGGATGGTTCAATGAACCCAAAAATATCAGATTTTGGCATGGCAAGAATGTTCAGGGATGACCAAATTGAAGCAAACACGAATAGAGTTGTTGGCACCTAGTAATTCTCTCCTCACTTGAAATAAAACTCTAGAGCTGATATTTTTTTTAGTACTGATAATGTGTGATTGCAGCGGTTACATGTCACCGGAGTATGCTATGGATGGGCTATATTCCACAAAATCCGATGTGTTTAGCTTCGGAGTCTTGGCACTAGAGATCATTAGCGGCAGAAAGAACAGTTTCCAATTCGAAAACACCTCTCTGAATTTGGTTGGACTTGTAAGTAAACAAATAATTTTTTAGACGCTGAATCTAACTCTCGCATAGTCCAATGATCTAAACATTGTGCTCACACTTGTTTCAGATATGGGACTTGTGGACAGAAGGAAAAGTCTTGGACATAATTGATTCATCACTGAACCAGTCTTATTCGACTCATGAAGTTATGAGATGCATTCAGATTGGGCTCTTGTGCGTGCAAGAAAATGCAACAGACCGGCCAACCATGCTAGATGTTGTGTTCATGCTGGGGAATGAAACGAATCTTCCACATCCAAAAAAGGCAGCGTTTAGCTTCAAAACCGGCGGTCCAGATTCTTCAATGTCTAGAGGAGCTTCCTCTGTAAATGATATAACAGTAACAGTTATTGAAGCTCGTTGAGTTTGCACTTTTTAGGCTCTTGTAGAGATTTTGCTTTACTTCTTAAAGTATTTGTACTCAAATCGAGATTTCTTTGTACATGAAGATTTTAAATTCAAATTCAAATCCCAGAATCCAAACGAGGCCCAAATGTTTAAATTTTAGATCAAACATGAAGACGTGTGAGTAACAAATTGAAATTCTCAGTTGTAAACAAAAATCTTGGCCGTGACAGGTAGCGTGCGAATTCCCTTTCTTAACAAAACAAGTTTTAGTTTTTAACTTTTTTTTATTACAAAAATAAGCTTGGAATTTTGACAAAAGTTAGAACTTATAAATTGATACGCACCAATTCATTTATTTTGGATTCATAAACATAGACATTTTGAATTTTCGCGTGAAAAAAATTTGGAATTTGGGACTCCAAGTGTTTTAAATTCTATGTAAATGAATGTCATTTCTAAATTTTTATGAGTGAGAGTTTAAAAATAAAAAATTCCCATTCAGATTCGATCATTCTTGTAGGTTAACCAAACAAAAAAAAATTCAAATTCTTTACAAATTCTAAAAAATAAAATTCCGTAATTTTGAAATTCTTTAATAATTTTAAATTTCTTTGTCCAGTGTAAAGCTAAATTGAAATTCTCAGTTTTCGATAACTACGCTGGTAGCACGCTAATGACTTTTTTGTTAAATTATTATTAATACTAAATTATTGGACCACACATGCTAATGACTTAGGTTATAAAACATTTCTTCTTCTTTCAACGATGTCTTCTTATGTGGACCCAAAAACTGATGTCCTCATATATTATAACACTTCAGACAATATACTGTAATTTTATGCTTATCTACACTCTTATTTTTTTTAATGATTTTAATAGTCACCTCGCGGCACTGAAGGCAATTATATTACTTTATTTTAAAGTAGAGGGGTGGTGCTGTGCAATTTTGGGGCAGATTTCAGTTTATTTATGAAATTACCACTGAGTCTATCTGCCCCCTGATTTAACGTTATTTGCAAAATTGCCACTGGGCTTCGGAATGGGTTTTGGGTCTTTGGGCGGAATTTTCGGTTTTGCGATCCACGCGGTGATGATCGCTGTGTAAGATCGCCCGCTGTGTGGGATTTGGTGAGGGGATGGGACCAAAACGGAAAGTCAAACCTCCGCCACAAACGAAGTCACGAACGCCACTCCCACTCACCCTCCACCGTTGCACACGAACCCAATCATAATTCTGAAATCCAAACACGACCCAGATGGTAATCCTTCAGAGAATGGCAATGGCCACTTCTTCTTCCTTCCTCTCAGTCCCTCTCCTAAAGGCCTCTTCTTTGCTTCCAACCAATGAGTCCTCCGAAAGCCTCATCAGAATTCGACGCACGGTATTTGGTATAAAAAAATGCATCGGATATGTGGAGAGAAGGGATTAGGTATAGTCGATCCATCTTTGGGTCGGACGTACTTTGCGTGCAAGAAAGGGCATCAGATAGGCCAACCATGGCGGAAGTTACTTTCACAAGGCATTACGTGGTGTTGAATTTTATGACAAAAATGAAAGGTAAAATCATTCATTACGGTCGTACTCGTACAGACTTGGCCCCATTCAGAGCCAATTTGTCTTATCTATCTATTGAATACAACTGGAAGTCGAGCGTATGCCCTTAAATAAGCGTTACTGAAACTCCTCCACGAGAAAGAAGCAGCCATTTAAGCACTCAAACTCCTCCATGAGAAAGCTAACAATGAATTCTACTGAATTCTTTTTTGTCAGTACAGTATTGCTCGTCTTCCTTGTGATTCTTCCCTCTTCCATTTCGGTTACCCTAGACGCCATTACATCAAACCAACCCCTAAGAGAGGACGACGTTCTTCTCTCCACCACTAAAATCTTTGCACTAGGGTTTTTTAAGCCAGGCAATTCTCGTAACCGTTACATCGGAGTTTGGTACAACAAAATTCCAATCAAAACCATTGTCTGGATTGCAAACAGAGAAAACCCCATAGTTCCTACTGCTGGAACTGGACTTCTAGCCATTCATGGAGATCATGGTGGCCTTGTTATTTATGGGGAGGACCAAAACACCCCTATCTGGTCCGCTAATCTCACCGTCTCTTCTCCAAACAATTCCGTGATAGCCAAGCTTTCGAATAAGGGAAATCTTGTTGTTGAAATTAATGGTGAAAAGGTGTGGCAAGGTTTTGATTATCCCACAAATACGATGCTTCCTTTTATGAAAATTGGGCTGGACAGGCGGTCCAGGTTGAACCGGTTCCTCACATCTTGGAAGTCCCAAGATGATCCGGGAATGGGCAACTGTTCGTTCCGGATGGAGCCAAGTGAGAGTCCACAGGAGTTCTTATACAAGGGTCAGACTCGATTGTGGCGGACTGGACCTTGGACCGGTGAAAGATGGTCCGGGTTGCCTGGAATGGTAAAACTATTCTTCACCAACGTTACTTTTGTGAACAATCAAGATGAGGTATCCATCATGGATCTAGTTCCTGAATCAAGCTTCGTAAAATTGGTGATCGATGAATCAGGAAACATTGAACGGTCCGCATGGGACGATGAAGTGCATAAATGGGTCCCGCATTGGTCGCCGGATTGGCAGTGTGATTCTTACGGGGTGTGTGGTCCGAATAGCATTTGTTACCCAAACTTTCAAGATAAATTTGAGTGCAAATGCCTACCTGGATTCGAACCCAAGTTGCAACATGAGTGGTATTTGAGAGATTGGTCAGGCGGGTGCGTGAGGCAAAAGGGTCCATCCGTTTGCCAAAACGGGGAAGGGTTCGTGAAGTTGGAACGTGTGAAGGTGCCGGACACTTCTACGGCACGTGTGAACATGAGTAGGAGTGGGGAAGCATGTAAAGAAGAATGCCTGAGAAATTGTTCTTGCACGGCATACGCAAATGCAGATGAAAGGCAGGGAGGGAGTGGCTGTATAACATGGCATGGGGACTTGATTGACACAAGGACTTTTTTGGATACAGGTCAAGATTTATATGTGCGAGTTGATGCAAATGTTTCAGGTATATTTCCATTATCAATTTATCTTCTTTCTTCTCTTTTCCTTATCAATAATTCCCCTCATAACACCGAGGTTCCATGAAAAAAAAAAAATCTTCTTTCTTTATTTCATTAAAAATTTTGAAGAATTATTATTTAGTTTGCCAGTTGTACGTTTGTTGTTATTCTAAAAAAATCATTTGGCACTGGTCTCTTGCCAAATAATAAAAGTGAAATTATTCAGTCAAGAGTGTAAGATGACTTTTTTAGAGGACTAATTTTTTTTTATAAAAAATTCTGAAATTTCTATAAATTAATACTAAAAATTTAGTTCTTATGTTCATTGGAGCTTTTTACAAGGTTTTTTTCCCCGAATTTTTACAAGGTTTTTTAAACATGGAAATAAATGCTTGTATATCTGCAGCTCAATACGCAAAGAAGTCAAACAGTTCTTTTGGCAAGAAGAGGAAGCTGGAAGTTTCAGTAGCATGTGGTCTATTGTTCTTCCTCTTGTTTTCCCTTGCATGTTGGTTGGTAAAGAGGAAGAAAAAAGGTAAACAAATTTCCTTTTACTAGGTTGCCCTCTAATCATTCACAATTATGTTACTGGATATTGGTTTTAATTAATTAAGAACACAATATTATCTGTTTATGTACTTTTATCACAGTTAAGAGAAGTCAGCATAAATTTTTCAATGCGACCATAGCATCAACCTCCTGGGAAGATTCTTCTGCTAGAACAAATATTGATGAAAGTGGAATAAACTCCGAATTACCATTCTTTGAACTAAGTGCCATAGTTAAGGCCACAAATAATTTCGCTTCCAACAACAAGCTTGGAACAGGTGGTTTCGGCTCCGTTTATAAGGTACGTAGTTGCCCTCAGATAATGTCTCAAATCACAAATCAAACTTTGAATAGACATTTTTTAGATATATTTTTTAGCCATCTGCACTCCAAATCAAATATTTTATTATTTTTTCCTCTACTCACCCTTCCATAAGGATATATATCCAAACTATATTGCTTACAAGCTAAGCTAACATTTAGCACACAGGTTATTGACACTTGCAAACAATAGGATTACAAGACCATTACAGTTAACAAAAATCAAGAGACCCGTCCAATAAAGACTGGAAAGGCTGACTCAAAAATATATTTCATTAAAATTCAAACTCAATCAATAATCGATAAGTGATGAGAACTATCTTGTTTCTACTTTTCACAATTATCCCATACGGTGATGCGGGTTTTGAAACTGTATAAAACACGTAGAAAGTTTTAAATCTATATATGGTAAGCCATACTACTTATATATATGTGGAAATCTATTCACAAACCTATTGTTAAGCCATACTACTTATATATAAGTGATTAAAGTAATAATTCAAAATATTGTGATCTTTTGTTATTTCAATTGCGGTTCTCCTTCACTTGAAGTAGTCAAAGCATTTTATGCATATGCATTGAGGTTTACTCCTTTGTTAATGTATAAATGCAATTTCAAGGGGAGGATATATATATAGAGCTACGAATATGTTGATAATTTTCCTAAAAGGTAAGTGCACTATAAGTTGAATTTGGATTATAAATTCAGGGTGTGCTTGATAATGGAAATGAGATAGCAGTGAAAAGACTAGCCAAGAATTCTGGCCAAGGAATTGGAGAGTTTAAGAATGAAGTTGTGCTGCTTTCAAAGCTCCAACACAGGAACCTTGTGAGGATCATGGGTTGTTGCGTTCAAGATGAAGAGAAGATGTTGATCTATGAATACTTGCCAAACAAAAGTCTTGACTTTTTCATTTTCGGTATGTCTTTCTTTTACTTTTGTTATTCTTTTTATACAAGCAATATTGTGGAGGGGAAATCGAGCTCAGGACCTCAGGTGTAGGATTGAATACTCTTAACTCAACTTAGTTACAAGTACCTTTCTTTTCACTTGTGTATCTAAAATTGTCGGTTAGAAACCTTGAACCAAGCAAGAATACAATCTAATTTACTTTGCTTATTTTTTTCCCATACGAAGCAAAAGGGGTGTTCTTGGATTGGACAAGATGCTTTGAGATAATCTGTGGGATTGCTAGAGGGATCTTATATCTTCATCAAGATTCGAGATTAAAAATCATCCATAGAGATCTAAAGGCCAGCAATGTTCTGTTGGATTATGCTATGAACCCCAAGATTTCAGATTTTGGCATGGCTAGGATATTTGGAGCTGAACAAATTGAAGCAAATACAAATCGTGTGGTTGGGACATAGTAAGTTTCATTCAAAACTGAAAGTACACCTGTTTTTTAAAAGTTCATCCCTACGAGTTATACAATTAACTTTTGTTGAATAATACAAAAAGAAGCTGTGATAATTAATCAATTTTATTTTGTTATTTCAGCGGTTATATGTCACCAGAGTACGCAATGGAAGGACTTTTTTCAGTAAAGTCTGACGTATATAGTTTCGGCGTTTTACTACTAGAAATTGTTACTGGCAGAAAGAACACTGGCTACCACCACGATAGTCCTTACTCAAATTTAGTTGGACATGTAGGCATAACATTAAGACATTACCAAACTTCTCTCCATCTGCTTTTATAACTTGATGATTAATTTGTAAATGGTTTTTAGGTTTGGGACTTGTGGAAGGAAAATAGAGCCTTGGAAATCATTGATTCATCTCTGGGAGAATCATACCCTGTCAACGAAGTTCTAAGATGTATTCACATTGCCCTCTTGTGCGTGCAAGAGCAAGCGAAGGATCGTCCACTCATGTCAGCAGTGGTTTCCATGTTGGGTAATGATGCAACAATTCCTTCACCAAAGCAACCTGGATTTTTGTTGAAGAGAGGTTATCATACTAGTGGAGACCCATCAACCAATACTGATGGAGCTTGCTCTGTAAATGAGATGACCTATACAGAAGCAGAAGGTCGCTAAGGGGAGAACCAGACATATAATCGGACATACTATATTATTCAATTGAGAATCACATGATGAGTGAGATAAGAAGAGAGGATATACCCCGATTTCCCTCAATAATTTGCCTTATAACTAGGGATCTAAGTTCTATATTAATATGCAACACTCATCATCTGTCTTGTTGTAAATACACGTTATAAAATATATGCCCTATAATTGGGGATCTAAGTTCTATAGCTGCTATACTCATCATCTGTCTTGTTGTACATACAAGCTATAAATTATTTGCAACATTCAGCATCAGTCCGACCAGGCTACATAGAAGTACTTTTCGACCGCCAAAGACATGTAGGAAGGCTAATAACTTTATGACACAAGGTTTTAGGAGCAAACCTACTCAAACACTAATCATGCCACATGTCAACCTGCAATCAAAAGAAAAAGTCTAGGACGGAACACAAAGGTGGTCCGGCCTGTTCTGAGTGACGTAAGTGGTTAATTAATCAAGGCCGAACGGGACGCTGGGAACACATTGGACCTTTGGATGTTACTAGAAATGTTGCCCAGGCATTGATGCGGGAATACAAATTGTATGAAACATTATGTATGAATGATATAAAAGGTTATGTCATAAACGAAATTGTGAGATGCATACAATTGCCCTCTTGTGTGCTCAAGAGTATGCTACTGACCGGCCAACCATGTCGTCGGTTGTTTTCCAAAACAGCCTGCATTTTTATTGAGGAGGAATTGTACTTGTGGAGATCAATCAACAAGTACTGAAGGTGACATGTACAGAAAAAGAAGCTCGCTAAAAAAAGACCTAGGATATCGAAAATGTTCCAGAAGATATATATGTAATAGTAGTAGTTTGCAAAAGACAATATTAAGCGCATACAATATTTAAGCACGAATTCCTTATTGGCTTTTTACTTTTTGATATTAACCGCGGGATTGCCAGAGAGAAAGTAGAAATGGCGGGGGGCCTTTTTTTCTCTTTCTTTTCCTTTTTTTTACTTTTTAAGTTTTTAAATATAAAAACTAAAATGTTTTTTTGTTATCTTAATCTTTCTATTTCACACTCTCATATTGACACTCAATATTATGGTTTGATGGTATTATTCTGTACTTGTAAGTAAGAGGTATTAAGTTTGAAAATGTTCCACGAGATATATGTAATAGTAGCAGCTTGCAAAAGATAATATTAAGCGCATACAATTTGTTACTGTGTGAAGAAAGCGTGAACCAAATTTACCATGCTTTGAAAATGAAGATTCTCACAGCAAAGTAAACCGTGCTGATGTTAAATAAACAACAACCAAGTTTTATCCCATTAAATAAAGTCAACGGTATGAATCCTAAAATGTCACATCACTCGATTTTATTCAAAGTCTTTCGTTAGGTAACCTTATTGATATTAGAGCTCATAACATTTAAGAAAAAATGAAACGTGACTTCTTGTGGCTTTTTGGTTGACGCATGCATGCCTTCACACAAAAGCTTGGACTCTTTCAAATTTGGCGGACCTTTTAATTCCTAGTATTCCTAATTCAAGTATGTTACGGTCAATCTCAGGCGTGTATATAAAAGGTGGAGGATGGAGCAATGTGCATGTCTACGTATATATAGAAATCAATTCTCTCGAAAAAAAAAAAGTACTAGCCATAAATTCTCGGAATGAAACAATCAACGGTATATAAAGGGGTATGATATCCACACATCCCTTTTTACTTCTTTCACACCTTTTCGATTTTTCGCCGTCGGATCAGGTGAATTGAAGAAGATCAACGGATAAAAATTAACAAAGGTGTGTGAGAAATAAAAAAAGGTGTGTGGATAGCACACCCCCATATAAATGGCCGTGTGCAACTTGTTTAGAAAAATCAAACAACTTCATTTTAAGATCATCCATTGGCTAATTAACAAGTTTATTATTTATTTATTTATTTATTTTGGCTAATTAACAAGTTTAGGATTCTCATGAAGTAAATAAAAGTATGAGTTCTACAGTGGCATCTAATGAAGTCAGTATTATGTTGCTTATCTTTCTTGTACTTCTCCCATCTTGCATTTTTACCCTAGCTGGATAATATTCGCAATCGGATTCTTCAGCCCCATACATTCTTCAAACTTCTATGTTGGAGTTTGGGATACAAAATTCCAGAGGGAACCATCATTTTAGGTTGCTGCGTTTGAGATGAAGAAAAGACGTTATAACCTATGAATACGTTCCGAACAAAGGTTTGGACTGTTGCGAATTATATATTAGTTAAAATGTAAATAGTAGTTTATTGTTCTATATTGGTGAAGTACATATGCAATACTAATTGTAACTCCTATATATACTCCACTTTGGAGATTAATAAATAGATAAGAAATTTTCAAATATTGTCATATATATTTTTGGTATTTACCGTGTTTAGTTTAATATGGCATCAGAGCAGTTCGCTTTTGGTGACATGTGTGCTTTAATTTTGTGCCCACATTTTTCGTGATTTCCTTTTATGAAAAAAAAAAGTGAATTGTCGCGCTTGCTACAGTGCGTGAACAGTGATTCTCTACAGTGCCGTGAACAGTGATTGCTATTGTGTTCTGGTAAATTGTTTTCATTTCGCTGCGTATCTTTTGTGCCTTTATTGTTCGTGATTTTGTTCAATGGCTTAATATAATCATAATATTGTTATGCATCTTGATGAAACAAATAAATAGATAATTGATACTGGGGTCACTGATTATGTGACTAGTGACCCTAGAGTGTTTGATGAGTTATGTGACTATATTTGTGATCCGTATATTACTAGTGCAAATGGAACACCTTCCCCTATGAAGGATGAATGCACTATCTCTCTGACTCCAACCTTATCACTGATCCGTGCTTTACTTGTTCCTGATGTTAAGTGTAATCTTTTGTCGGTAGGAAAACTTCTTGATACCTTATATTGTTCTGCTCACTTCTACCATGCGTATTGTTATTTTCAAGACATTAAAACTCAGAAGATAATTGGTCGTCGTAAAAGAATAGGGGGTCTGTACATCTTGACTATGAAGGATACTGTTGTTTCCGGTTCAAATAATCATCAAATTTTAAGTGCTAAAGTGGATGATAGACATCAAATTTGGTTGTGGCATCGACGATTGGGACATTCATCATTTAGTTATATGAAACATCTATTTCCTTCTTTGTTTCGCACTTGCAGTGATTCAGAGTTCAAGTGTGAAACATGCGTCATGGCTAAGAGTCATCGTGCTTCCTTTCCCGTAAGTGATTCTAAAGCTATTTTGCCATTTGATTTGATACATTCTGATGTGTGAGGTCTGGCGAAAGTTACTTTTAATGGATTCCGTTGGTTTGTTACTTTTATTGATGATTGTACTCGGTTAACTTGGGTGTTCTTGATGAATAATAAGAGTAATGTTCCGTTACTTCTTTAAGAATTTTGTACAATGGTATTTATTCAGTTTCAGACCAAAGTTAAGATCTTCAAGTCTGATAACGGAGGAGAATACGTGAATCACACATTGGCATGCTTTTTTCGTGATCATGATATTAGTCACCAGACGACTACCGTTTACAGCCCAACAAAATGGTGTGTCCGAACGGAAGAATCGTCAAATAATAGAGGTTGCTCGCTCTTTGATGTTGGATAAATGTGTTCCTAATCATTTGTGGGATCATGCTGCTTTGGTTGCTGCGTATTTAATCAATCGTGTTCCAAGTAAGGTTCTTGATTTTCAGACACCGTTTGATGTGCTACAAAAACATGTTTCTCTTATTTATGTATCAAAGCTTCCTCCGAGAGTGTTTAGGTGTATTGCGTATGTGCATGTCTACTCTCATCAGCGGAGTAAACTTGATGCATGTGCTCTCTGATGTGTCTTTATTGGGTATGCTAACAATAAAAAAGGCTATAAGTGTTATCATCATCCGACTCAAAAAACTTATGTTACCATGGATGTCACCTTCTATAATGAAGTTTTGTATTTTTGTTAAGCCTTCTTCCGACTCTCCACTTCAAGGGGAGATGGGGAGTGAAGTGCAGATTCGAAGAAATGGTATGAATGATGTGTTACAGGCAAAGTTGGGAACATAACCTATTATGTTGCGTGATACTGATCAGTCGGCTACAGATAGTTATCGGTCACCTGTCATTCTGGGAACTATTTCTACTGACGATAGATCAGATGTGCCCGCGAGTTGCTTGTTAGTATGTCTGACGAATTACCTTCTGATGATCAGTTGCATGCTGCTGATATGTCTAACGAGTTGCTTGATGATGGTTCATCCAGTGATGATTCTTCTAACAGTTTGGTACAAGAGGGTGGCATACATGAGGTAAATTCTGACGATTCTTCTACTTATTTGTTGCCTCCACGAGCTAATCGTGGAAAACCTAAAGTACAATATGAGCCTAATATGCATGACAAAGCCAAATATCTGATCAACAATTATGTATCTACTCATCGTTTATCCAAACCATATGCATCTTCCATATGTCAGCTATCTAGTGTATCAATTCCAACAAAATTGCAGGATGATTTGTCTGACCCTAAGTGGGTTAATGCCATGAAAGTTGAGACGGAAGCTTTGGAAAAGAATTCTACTTGGGATTTGGTTCCTTTACCAAATGGGAAGAAAGTCGTTGAATGTAGATGAGTGTTTACTATTAAGCACAAAACAAATGGTTCCATTGACCGGTATAAAGCTAGATTAGTTGCTAAGGGTTATACTCAAACCTATGAGGTGGACCATCAGGAGATTTTTGCTCATGTTGCCAAACTTAATAATGTGCGTGTTCTTCTGTCCTTAGCAGCAAACCAGGATTGGCCTCTGTTGCAATTTGATGTTAAGAATGTTTTCCTTCATGGGGATCTTAAGGAGGAAGTTTATATGGATATCCCACATGGTATTGGAACATCTCCTGGAAAAGGTGTTGTATGCAGGTTACGAAAGGCTTTGTATGGTTTGAAACAATCTTCTATAGCGTGGTTTGAGAGGTTTACAAGTTCAATGAAGAAGTTTGAGTATATCCAGAGTCATTCAGATCATACTTTGTTTCTAAAGCGACAAAATGATAAGCTAATTGCATTGATTATTTATGTTGATGACATGATAGTGATTGGTGATGATTAGAAGGAGATACAACGCCTTCAAAAGTACCTAGATACTGAATTTGAGATGAAAGAATTGGGTGAATTGAAGTATTTTCTTGGAATCGAGGTTACACAATCCAAGAATGGTATTTTTTTGACTCAACGGAAGTATGTTCTTGATTTTTTAGCTAAAACAGGTATGTTAGATTGCAAACCTATTGATACTCCGATTGAGCAGAATCATCGTCTGGGTTTATTTCCAGATCAAGTTCCTACTCATAAGGAACCATATTAGAGGCTTGTGGGGAGATTAATTTATTTGTCTCACACTCGCCCTGACATTGCTTATGCAGTTAGTGTTGTAATTCAGTTTATGCACTTACCTAGTGAAGCTCATATGGATGCGGTAACCCGTATTTTGAGGTACTTGAAAATGGCTCCTGGCAGAGGCTTGGTTTTCTCCAAGAATGGTCATTTGAATGTCGAAGGGTATACAGATGCAGATTGGGCAGGTTCTATCACTGATCGGCAATCTACATCTGAATACTTTATGTTTGTGGGTGGTAATTTAGTTACTTGGAGAAGCAAGAAACAAAAAGTCGTGGCTAGGTCAAGTGCAGAAGCTAAGTATCATGGTATGTCTCATGGTGTATGTGAGTTGTTGTGGTTGAAAAAATTGTTGAGAGATCTTGGGTTCAAACCCAAGGGTGCTATGAAACTTCATTGTGATAACAAGGCTACTATTGAGATTGCTCATAATCCAGTGCAACATGATCGAACAAAACATGTGGAGATTGATCGACATTTCATTAAGGAAAAATTAGATGCTGGAATTGTTATGTTTCCGTTTGTGGGATCTGAAGATCAACTTGCTGATGTTCTTACTAAGTCTGTGTCTAATAGTGTGTTTTCCAACTCGCTTGACAAGTTGAGCATGCATGACATCTTTGCACCAACTTAAGGGAGAGTGTTGCGAGCTATATATTAGTTAAAGTGTAAATAGTAGTTTATTGTCCCACATTAGTGAAGTACATATGTAATACCAATTGTAACTCTTATATATACTCCACTTTGGAGATTAATGAATAGATAAGAAATTTCTAAATATTGTCATATATATTTTTGGTATTTACCATGTTTAGTTTAATATGGACTACTCTTTCATGCACTATCTTATTTTTTTTTCTTTTAATTTCTCTACTTGTCACTTGAAACTAAGGAAGCACAAAACCCTTATTAGCCTTTTAATTTTTAATATTATCCGCGGGATTGCCAGAGTGAAACTAGAAACTGTGGGGAGCTTTTTTTTTTTTTACTTGTTACTTTAATTAGAATTGTTGGACTCAGTTATGTGTTATATTAGCACGTAACAGAAGTATTTAAAAAATTGTGACAAAAAGAGCGCGTTAATTTATGACAACCATTTTGAAGGGCTGCATTTATCGGTTTTCAATTTCAACGACCACCTTGATCGGATGAGTTAATTTCAGAGACTATTTGTGATAAAAACCTGACATGTAAATTCTTTTAGGTATGGAACTTGTGGAGAGAACGCGATGCCCTGGAAATAATTGATTCATCTCTGGGTGAATCGTACCCGTCAAAGAAGTTGTGAGATGCATCCAAATTGCTATCTTATGTGTGCAAGAGTATGCCACTGACTGGCCAACAATGTCGGCGGTTGTTTTCTTGCTAGTTAATGAAGCAGCGGCTCATTTATCAAAACAACCAGCATGTTATTGCAGACGAGACCCATCACCCAGTACTGAAGGAGAAAATTCCGCAAATGACGTGTGACACATTGACATTGTCTCTCAATCTACTTGATACAACTGGGGTGTGGTCAGAATTAATGAAGTGGAAATTTCAAACTGCGGTGTGTGATTCGGAGTCGCAGGTGAGTTCACTGTTGCATCAACGGCTGTAAGTCGCGGGTAGGTTCACGTTGCATCAATGAAAAAAAAAATTTATTACAACTTACAAGATTACTTAATCAATATATTAATACATTTAGTAAGCAATCTGTAGTGGTTGACAAACCTTTGTTCTGCAATAATGCATTTTGTGAAAGGTCTGCTGAATGTTTTAGTTATTCAGCTCCTCTTTCTCCAGCTCTGCTCTTCCTCGGACACCATAAAATTTGATCAACCCGTCAGCGACGGTGATTTCTTAGTGTCCAAGAATGAGACCTTTGTCTTGGGATTCTTTAGTCCTAAAACATCTACCAACCGCTATGTCGGAATTATTAAGGAAGATACCTAGTCTCCATTTCTATTGATGTTAAATAGATTAGTAAAAGCTAAATGTGGTTAGTTTGTTATTAACTATAGTTAGTTAGAATGGTTACAAGTTTAGTTAAGATACTCAAGGGTATATTTGTAAAGAGCCAAAGACTATATATATTCTTTTCTGTGTAACTGTAAATTCATTGAGTGAAATACAATCTTGTAGAAGAAGTTTTATCGTTCTCTAAGTTTTATCGTTCTTTATCGTTCTTTATCGTTCTTTATGGTTTCATTGCCAGTTGCCTCACGACTCTTCTCGATCATCTTCTCTTCTGCTCCGATTTTCTGATCTGTACCTTGATTAGATTGTTTTCTGTGGTGATTTTGTTATGCGTTTGTGGATCTTGATCTGTGTTCTTGATCTCCCATGGCGACTTCGTCTGAGTCAGTGCCAATCAATCCCTCTTCTAACCCTAATTCCTCTTCATATTCTTCTCTCACAATCCAAAATATTGGCAGCATGGTGCCAATCAAGCTCAAGATGACCAATTATCTGCCATGGTGTGCTCTGTTTGCTCTGATTCTTCGGCGTTATCGTCTTCTTGGTATCGTTGATGGCACGAAACCCTGTCCCGCCCCTCTTCTGCCTGATCACACTCTTAATCCGGCCTTCGAAGTTTGGTATGAGAAGGATCAGAATCTCCTGATCTGGTTTAATTCCACGTTGTCTGAAGAGGTGATTCCTTTCACAGTTGGCGTTTCGTCTTCCCGTGATCTATGGCTTAAGATCGAACAAAGATTTGGGGGTGTTTCTGATGCGCATGTTCATCAGCTTCGCTCTCGCCTTCAAAGTGTTAAGAAAGGCTCTTGATCCATGTCTGATTATTTGCAAGAGCTCAAAGTGATCTCCGACTCTTTCACTGTTGCTGGTGCCTCAATTTTTGATCGCGATCTCATTGCTGCTACTCTGGCTAGTCTCCCTAATGAGTTTGAATCATTCACTGGCTCAATCATGCTTCGGTTAACTTCTACATCTTTGGATGAATTGCATGGCTTGCTCCTTACTAAAGAGCTATATATGAGTCGTCGTAAGAAAGGTGTCTCTTCCAGTATGTCTAAACCTTTTCATGCCTTATCAATTCAGGCTCAACCCCCACTTCTTTCCACCCCACCTCAGGCATATGTTGCTCAGAATCCACCACTTCAGCACTCCTTTCGTTACAATTCGAATCGTGGGAAGATCAATCGTGGCACCTATCGAGGTAATCGAGGCTCTCATCGTAGTAATTCTTTCACTGATGGTTTCAATCGTTCTAATTCATTTGCCTAATCTCGTGGTTCTTCTTCTGGTCCTCGGGCTCCTTATCAGATTTGTGGTAATTCAAGTCATGAAGCGTTTGACTGCTTTGACCGTATGAATCCTGAGATATGTGGTCGCATCCCTCCTGCCAAGCTCCAAGCAATGTGTGCTTGTTCCAATGCCAAGCCCTCTCCTACTTGGTTAATTGACTCAGGAGCTACTTCACACATTACTAATGATATATCACGCATCAACTCTTCTACTCCCTACACTGGTGAAGACAAGGTTTACATAGGTGATGGTAAATGTCTAACCATTTCTCATGTTGGTTCATCTACATTACGAACCCCTACTTCTTCTTTTACACTGTCAAATGTTCTTCATGTTCTTCATATACAACACAATTTGTTATCTGCCTTTTAATTTCTCCGGGACAATTATTGTTCATTGACTCTTGATTCTGATGGATCCGTTGTTAAGGAGCGTTCCACGGGGAATACGCTTTTGCGGGGTTCAGTTAAAGACGGTTTCTATCCTTTGCAGTCTATTACATCTTCTAGTTTCGTCTCTGGTAAAGCTTCCAATTCCCTTGCTGCATCAGCTTTTGTTAGTATTAAAGCTCCAATAAAGATATGGCATAGGCGCTTGGGTTATCCATCTTCTGCCATTTTTCGTCGGGTAATATCTACAAATACTCTTGCAGTGCAAGGCAAGTCTACAATTGATATTTTCTGTTCAGATTGTGCATTGGCAAAGAACCACAAGCTTCCTTTTGGTCTGTCTTCTTCAACTCACAGCCTTCAACTTTTACACTGTGATTTGTAGGGACCTGCTTCTGTTACATCTAGCAGTGGTTTCAGATATTACTTACTTCTTGTTGATGATTTTAGTAAATACAGTTGGTTTTTTCCCTTGAAAGCAAAGTTGGATGTACTTTCTACATTTGTTGTGTTTAAGAACTATGTCGAAAATTTGCTTGGTAATAAAATCAAAGTGTTGCTTTCAGATTCAGGGGGTGAATTTACTGGTCATTCTTTTGCATCTTTTCTTAGTGCACATGGTATTTTTCATCATTTCAGCTGTCCACACACACCTGAACAAAACAGTTGTGCCGAGAGAAAACACCGCTATCTTGTTGAGACAACTAGGACCTTACTTGTTGCTTCTCATGTCCCTCATGTGTTTTGGGTCGAGGCTTTCTCTACCGCCTTATATCTCATTAATCGTCTTCCTATCTCTGGTGTCTCACGATCTCCTTGGGAAATTTTATTTCATCAGCACCCAAATTATTCCAAACTCAAAATTTTTGGTTGCCAATGCTTTCCATGGCTTAAACCTTATATTCACAGTAAATTGGATGCTAAAAGCAAGAGTTGTGTGTTTTTGGGCTACAGTCTTCAGCACAAAGGTTATCAGTGCTTTGATCCGATTGGCAACCGTGTCTATATCTCCAGACATGTGATTTTTAATGAAGAACTCTATCCTTTTCAGTCTCTGCCCCTTCATACTTCTAGCTTTGACATTGTTTCTCCAGTTACTTCTCCTTCAATGGATCTCTATTTTAGCAAGTATACTCATTCTGCCTCTTCTCCACCTCCCGATCCTTCTCAAACTCCCGATACTTCTTCAGCTCCCGATGCTTCTCCACCTCCAGATGCTTCTCCAACTCCAGATGGTTCTCCAACTCCAGTTGCTTCTCACCCTATTTCTACCTCTATGGTTAATACTCATCCTATGGTTACCCGATCCAAAGTAGGCATCTATAAACCTAAAGCTTATGCAACAACTAAGCATCCTCTATCCATTGCATTGGATTATGTTCCCAGCACTTATTTACAAGCATCTAAGTTTCCTCACTGGCGCGCTGCGATGCAGGATGAATACAATGCCTTACTGTCTACAGGAACTTGGTCCTTAGTTCCTTCTCATTCTTCTCAAAACATTGTTGGCTGCAAGTGGGTGTTTTATGTTAAGAAGAAACCTGATGGTACTGTGGATCGTTACAAGGCCCGACTTGTTGCCAAGGGCTTTCATCAACAAGAGGGCATTGATTTCCAAGAGACTTTCAGTCTGGTTGCTAAACCGATTACCATTCGAATACTCCTTAGTCTTGGTGTTCAACATAATTGGTTTTTAAATCAGTTAGACATCAGCAATACCTTTCTTCATGGGGATTTAAAAGAGGATGTCTACATGCTTTAACCCCCGGGTTTTATTGATCCTCTCTTTCCCAGTAATGTGTGCAAACTTCAAAAATCACTGTATGGTCTTAAGCAAGCCCCTAGAGCTTGGTTTGACAAACTATTTCAAGCTCTGTAGGACCTTGGCTTCCATCAATCTTCCTCTGATGCATCTTTGTTTGTACTTAATGGTCCTCAGTTAGTTATAGTTCTCGTTTATGTGAATGACATTCTCGTTACTGGCCCTAATTCTCATCTCTGTTATCAATTCATTCAACAGCTCAGTAATCAATTTCCAGTGAAAGATCTTGGTCATTTACACTATTTCTTGGGGCTGGAAGTCCAGTGCTCTTCTAAAGGGATCTTTCTTCATCAAACTAAATATTTGCTTGATCTTCTTCAACAGACAAATATGCAGGGTGCCAAACTTTGTTGCACACCTCTTGGCTTCTACAAACTGGATCATACTGGTTCTTTTCTACCCAATCCCACTGAGTATTGCTCAATTGTTGGTGGCCTTCAATATCTCACGTGGACTCGCCCGGACCTTGCTTTTGCTGTCAATCAGCTTTGCCAATTCATGCATGCTCCACGTGAACAACATTTTCAAGCTGCCAAACGAGTTCTTCGATTTCTAAAAGGTTCTGTTTCCTAGGGATTATGGTTTACAAAGGGTCATGTTGATCTTTCTGCATACTTCGATGCTGATTGGGCTGAAAGCACGTTTGATAGGCGATCAACCAGTGGCTATTGTGTCTTTCTTAGTCCCAACCTCATCAGCTGGAGTGCCAAGAAACAAAGTACTGTCGCCCGTTCTTCTACAGAATCTGAATATAGATCTCTGGCTCATACGGCTGTAGAACTCACTTGGGTTTGTAAAATCCTTCATGATCTTCATTGTCCTCTCCCTAAACTGCCTATCCTGTGGTGTGATAACATTTCGGCTATCTCTTTAGCCTCAAATCCTATTTTGCATGCTCGCACGAAGCATGTTGAGATTGATTATCATTACATCCGCGAACTGGTTCTAGCTAATCTTCTCAAAGTCCAGTTTGTTTGCAGTGCTAATCAATTGGCCGATCTTCATACAAAATCTTTGTCTAAAAATCAGTTCCGATACTTGTGTTCCAAGCTTCCCATTGGAATCAACTCGGATTCCTCCTCTCGCTTGAGGGGGTGTATTAAGGAAGATACCAAGTCTTCCATTTATGTTGATGTTAAATAGATTAGTAAAAGCTAAATGTGGTTAGTTTGTTATTAACTATAGTTAGTTAGAATGGTTACAAGTTTAGTTAAGATAGTCTATATTTGTAAAGAGCTAAAGGTTATATATATTCTCTTCTGTGTAATTGTAAATTCATTGAGTGAAATACAATCTTGTAGAAGAAGTTTTATCGTTCTTTAGGAATCTGGTACAAATTTTCGGAAGACTTGGTTGTGTGGGTGGCCAACAGAGATAATCCCATCAATGGTAGGTCAGGAGTTCTCTCAATAGGTTCTGATGGAAACCTAGTGCTGCAAGCCAATACTAGTCAAGGCTTTATTCCTCTATGGTCAACAAATGTTTCGATATCATCAGAGAGCAACGATAATAATTTTGCGCAAATTCTTGATTCAGGAAACCTTGTTTTGGCTGGCAACCAGGATGTGTTTTGGCAGAGCACTGATCACCGTACAAATATTCTTCTTCCGAATATGAAAGTCGGGTTGGACAGAAGAAGTGGCATAAACCGGTTCCTCACGTGTTGGAACTTGGACAATGATCCTGGGATGGGGAATGTTTCGTTGAGAATGGACTCGAATTGATCGCCTCAGTTGATCTTGTACAAGGATGACGCTAAGTGGTGGAGGTCAGGACAGTGGAACGGGATTCAATGGGGCCGCATACCTGCCATGCATCGGAGCGTTGTGTTTAAGATCAATTTTGTGAACAACAAAGATGAATTTCTGTGCAGTGGACTGTTCTCGACCTTTTAATTTACTCGGTGATCACAATAGACGGGTCGGGAACACTCAACCAGCTATCATGGCAGGACCAGCAGCACCAGTGGGTT
>VIEB01000193.1:227625-290310 GCA_006547085.1 Malus baccata
ATCTTCATCAAGATTCGAGACTAAAAATAATCCACAGGGATTTGAAAGCAAGCAATGTTTTACTGGATGGTTCAATGAATGTTTGGGGATGACCAAATTGAAGCAAACACGAATAGAGTTGTTGGCACCTAGTAATTCTCTTCTCTCACTTGAAATAAAACTCTAGAGCTGATTTTTTTTTAGTACTGATAATGTATGATTGCAGTAGTTACATGTCACCAGAGTATGCTATGGATGGGCTATATTCCACAAAATCCGATGTGTTTAGCTTCAGAGTCTTGGCATTAGAGATCATTAGCGGCAGAAAGAACAGCTTCCAATTCGAAAACACCTCTCTGAATTTGGTTGGACTTGTAAGTAAACAGATAATTATTCAGATGATAAATCTAACTCTTGAATAGTCCAATAATCTAAGCATTGTGCTCACACTTGTTTCAGATATGGGACTTGTGGACAGAAGGAAAAGTCTTGGACATAGTTGGTTCATCATTGAACCAGTCGTATTTGACTCATGAAGTTAGGAGGTATTCAAATTGGGCTCTTGTGTGTGCAAGAAAACGCAACGGACCGGCCAACCATGCTAGATGTTGTGTTCATGCTGGGGAATGAAACGAATCTTCCACATCCAAAAAAGGCAGCGTTTAGCTTCAAAATCGGTGGTCCGGATTCTTCAACGTCTAGAGGAGCTTCCTCTGTAAATGATATAACAGTAACAGTTATTGAAGCTCGTTGAGTTTGCACTTTTTAGGCCCTTGTAGAGATTTTGCTTTACTTCTTAAAGTATTTGTACTCAAATCGAGATTTCTTTGTACGTGAAGATTTTAAATTCAAATTCAAATCCCATAATTCAAAAGAGGCCCAAATGTTTAAATTTTAGATCAAACATGAAGACGTGTGAGTAACAAATTTAAATTCTCAGTTGTAAACAAAAATCTTGGCCGTGATAGGTAGCGTGCGAATTCCCCTTCTTAACAAAACAAGTTTTAGTTTTTAACTTTTTTTTTATTACAAAAATAAGCTTGGAATTTTGACAAAAGTTAGAAATTATAAATTAATATGCACCAATTCCTTTGTTTTGGATTCATAAACATAGAAATTTTGAATTTTCGCTTAAAAAAAATTTGGAATTTGGGACTCCAAGGGTTTTAAATTCTATGTAAATGAATGTCATTTCTAAATTTTATGAGTGGGAGCTTAAAAATAAAAATTTCCTATTCAGATTCGATCATTCTTGTAGGTTAACCAAACAAAAAAGAATTCAAATTCTTTACAAATTCTAAAAAATAAAATTATGTCATTTTGAAATTCCTTAATAATTTTAAATTTCTTTGTCCAATGTAAAGCTAAATTGAAATTCTTAGTTTTCGATAACTACGCTGGTAACACGCTAATGACTTTTTTGTTAAATTATTATTAATACTAAATTATTGGACCATGCTAATGACTTAGGTTATAAAACATTTCTTCTTCTTTTAACGCTGTCTTCTTATGTGGACCCAAAAAATGATGTCCTCATATATTATAACATTTCAGACAATATACTGTAATTTTATGCTTATCTATACTCTTATTTTTTTTTAATGATTTTAATAGTCACCTCGCGGCACTGAAGGCAATTATATTACTTTATTTTAAAGTAGGGGGTGGCGCTGTGCAATTTGGGGTAGATTTCAGTTTATTTATGAAATTACCACTCAGTCTATCCGCCCCCTGATTTAACGTTATTTGCAAAATTGCCACTGGGCTTCAGAATGGGTTTTGGGTCTTTGGGCGGAATTTTCGGTTTTGCGATCCACGCGTTGATGATCGCTGTGTGGGATCGCCGGCTGTGTGGGATTTGGTGAGGAGATGGGACAAAAACGGAAAGCCAAACCTCCGCCACAAACGAAGTCACGAACGCCACTCTCACTCACCCTCCACCGTTGCACACGAACCCAATCATAATTCTGAAATCCAAACACGACCCAGATGGTAATCCTTCAGAGAATGGCAATGGCCACTTCTTCTTCCTTCCTCTCAGTCCCTCTCCTAAAGGCCTCATCTTTGCTTTCCCCAGTTAAACACTGCGCTTCGCCACTGAGCTCCGAGTTCAGGGCTCTGTCCCTCTACGGCGGTAGAGATGGAGTCTCCACCTCCTCGGCGATGGCCACGGAGGCTCAGGTCGCGACCCAAGACGACAAATTGAAGGATGCCCCCAGATGGAGGTAGCTGATAAGCTTGAGAAAGTCGTGCTTCCAACCAACGAGTCCTCCGAAAGCCTCATCAGAATTCGACACACGATATTTTCGTTGTCATTATTTGGCTTCCTTCTTCCATTGTTTTTTCATTATACAACTGTTTGATATAGTTTGATATTACAGACATGAATTCTAGGAATTAGTTAAACACTTTATAATCTAATCAAATTAACAAGAAAAACTCAAACGAACAAAGCATAAGTGATTAAATAGAAGCAAGCTGGAACATGTTGTCTTTCATCTCTCTCCACGACCTGACTCAAGGTTTCATGTTTTCGTACCAGATAGAAATCGAAGCTCATTCTTGGACTGGGAAAACCGTTTTGAGATTATTCTCGGAATCGCTCGAGGGGTACCATACCTTCATCAAGACTCCGAGACTAAAAATTATCCACAGGGGACAAGTAAGCAATTCAAAGCTATATGTAAAATATAATGACTTGCCAATTCTCACTTTGAATGTTTATGCTAAACGATTGCATCAGATTTGGGATATATGGAGAGAAGAGAAAGCATTAGGTATAGTCGATCCATCTTTGGGTCAGACGTATCCCGCTCACGAGGTTTCAAGATGCATCCTATTGAAACTAGACACAACCTGCCCTATGAAGTCAAGTTGCAGCTGCAACTTTATCCCATATTTTCAGGTAAAGTGGCTACTGCCACTACCGTCACCCTTGGTCCATATCCCTTAATTCTAGGATTTATGTTTTTTAGTATCTTTGCCCTTTATCTTTCTTGTAAATTGTTTCTTGATTTCCGATTGTAAGTGTGAAAAGGAGTATGGCTTCTCTCCTTCTTTTTCGGTCTCTATATAGAGCCCTCTCTTGTAGTTCTAAATTATATAGAGAAATATACAAAACCTTTTTGTGTTCCAAATTTTCACACATTCGGGCTACTTTGCGTGCAAGAAAGTGCATCAGATATGTTCCAAATTTTCACACATATCCACATCGGGCTACTTTGCGTGCAAGAAAGTGCATCAGATAGGCCAACCATGGCGGAAGTTACTTTCACAAGGCATTACGTGGTGTTGAATTTTATGACAAAAATGAAGGGTAAAATCATTCATTACGATCGTACTCGTACAGACTTGGCCCCATTCAGAGCCAATTTGTCTTATCTATCTATTGAATACAACTGGAAGTCGAGCGTATGCCCTTAAATTAGCGTTACTGAAACTCCTCCACGAGAAAGAAGCAGCCATTTAAGCACTAAACTCCTCCATGAGAAAGCTAACAATGAATTCTACTGAATTTTTTTCTGTCAGTACTGTATTGCTCGTCTTCCTTGTGATTCTTCCCTCTTCCATTTCGGTTACCCTAGACGCCATTACATCAAACCAACCCCTAAGAGAGGACGACGTTCTTCTCTCCACCACTAAAATCTTTGCACTAGGGTTTTTTAAGCCAGGCAATTCTCGTAACCGTTACATCGGAGTTTGGTACAACAAAATTCCAATCAAAACCATTGTCTGGATCGCAAACAGAGAAAACCCCATAGTTCCTACTGCTGGAACTGGACTTCTAGCCATTCATGGAGATCATGGTGGCCTTGTTATTTATGGGGAGGACCAAAACACCCCTATCTGGTCCACTAATCTCACCGTCTCTTCTCCAAACAATTCCGTGATAGCCAAGCTTTCGAATAAGGGAAATCTTGTTGTTGAAATTAATGGTGAAAAGGTGTGGCAAGGTTTTGATTATCCCACAAATACGATGCTTCCTTTTATGAAACTTGGGCTGGACAGGCGATCCGGGTTGAACTGGTTCCTCACAGCTTGGAAGTCCCAAGATGACCCGGGAATGGGCAACTGTTCGCACCGGATAGAGCCAAGTGAGAGTCCACAGGGGTTCTTATACATGGGTCAGACTCCATTGTGGCGGACTGGACCTTGGAGATAAATTTGAGTGCAAATGCCTACCTGGATTCGAACCCAAGTTGCAACATGAGTGGTATTTGAGAGATTGGTCAGGCGGGTGCGTGAGGCAAAAGGGTCCATCCGTTTGCCAAAACGGGGAAGGGTTCGTGAAGTTGGAACGTGTGAAGGTGCCGGACACTTCTACGGCACGTGTGAACATGAGTAGGAGTCGGGAAGCATGTAAAGAAGAATGCCTGAGAAATTGTTCTTGCACGGCATACGCAAATGCAGATGAAAGACAGGGAGGGAGTGGCTGTATAACATGGCATGGGGACTTGATGGACGCAAGGACTTATTTGGATACGGGTCAAGATTTATATGTGCGAGTTGATGCAAATGTTTCAGGTATATTTCCATTATCAATTTATCTTCTTTCTCTTTTCCTTATCAATAATTCCCCTCATAACGCCGAGGTTCCATGAAAAAAAAAAATTCTTTCTTTATTTCATTAAAAATTTTGAGGAATTATTATTTAGTTTGGTAATTGTACGTTTGTTGTCATTCTAAAAAAATCATTTGGCACTGGTCTCTTGCCAAATAATAAAAGTGAAATTAGTCCGTCAAGAGTGTAAGATGACTTTTTTAGAGGACAAATTTTTTTTTATAAAAAATTCTGAAAATTCTATAAATTAATTCTAAAAATTTAGTTCTTATGTTCATTGGAGCTTTTGACAAGGTTTTTTTCCCGAATTTTTACAAGGTTTTTTAAACATGGAAATAAATGCTTGTATATCTGCAGCTCAATACGCAAAGAAGTCAAACAGTTCTTTGGGCAAGAAGAGGAAGCTGGAAGTTTCAGTTGCATGTGGTCTATTGTTCTTCCTCTTGTTTTCCCTTGCATGTTGGTTGGTAAAGAGGAAGAGAAAAGGTAAACAAATTTCCTTTTACTAGGTTGCCCTCTAATCATTCACAATTATGTAACTGGATATTGGTTTTAATTAATTAAGAACACAAGATTATCTGTTTATGTACTTTTATCACAGGTCAGAGAAGTCAGGATAAATTTTTCAATGCGACCATAGCATCAACCTCCTGGGAGGATTCTTCTGCTAGAACAAATATTGATGAAAGTGGAATGAACTCCGACTTACCATTCTTTGAACTAAGTGCCATAGTTAAGGCCACAAATAATTTCGCTTCCAACAACAAGCTTGGAACAGGTGGTTTCGGCTCCGTTTATAAGGTACGTAGTTGCCCTCAGATAATGTCTCAAATCACAAATCAAACTTTGAATATACATTTTTTAGATATATTTTTTAACCATCTGCACTCCAAATCAAATATTTTATTATTTTTTTCCTCTACTCACCCTTCTACTTTAAACATAAAAACATACCCTTGTAGTTTAAACAGAAGAACATAATGAAGAAATCTTGCAGAGAAAGAAAGAGAATCAAGAAGAGAGAGGGAGCAAGATTTAGAGAGAGAAAGAGAGAGAGAGGGAGAGAGAGAGATATTTTAGACAAAAAGTGAATCTTTGTTAATGGTTTCAGAAAAATAGAAGGTAGTGTTCCATAAGGATATATAGCCAAGCTATATTGCTTACAAGCTAAGCTAACATTTAGCTCACAAGTTATTGACACTTGCAAACAATAGGATTACAAGACCATTACAGTTAACAAAAATCAAGAGACCCATCCAATAAAGACTGGAAAGGCTGACTCAAAAATATATTTCATTAAAATTCAAACCCAATCAATAATCAATAAGTGATGGGAACTATTTTGTTTCTACTTTTCACAATTATCCCACACGGTGATGCGGATTTTGAAACTATATAAAACACGTAGAAAGTTTTAAATCTATATATGGTAAGCCATACTACTTATATATATGTAGTATATATAAACTCCCACATCCCAAGAACCCTAATTTATAAACTCCCAATCAAACTAAAAAAGGATAGAGGAAACCCAAATAAAGGGAAATTCGAGAAATTCAACATACCGTAAAACACTTTTTGACATCGAGAGATACGGGAATCAGAGAGAAAAAAAAAAGCAGAGGCAGATGAAACATTGTGGGTTTTCCAGTAGAGAAGGATAGAGAGAGGAGGGATGAGATATGGCAGGAGAGCGCACGCGTAGGAGAGAAAGAGGAAAAGAGGTGAGAGGAGAGCGCGTCTAACCCGATTCCCAATCCCTTCCCAAACCCTCTATACAACATTGTGGGCATTTTGGTCAACAAACAAAATAGTGGCAGAGTTGTAAATACAACAGAATAATGCAATTGAAAACCTTACTTTAGATTAAAGTAATAATTCAAAATACTGCGACCTTTTGTTATTTCAATCGCGTTTCTCCTTCACTTGATGTAGTCAAAGCATTTATGCATATGCATTGAGTTTTACTCCTTTGTTAATGTATAAATGCAATTTCAAGGGGAGGATATATATATATAGAGCTACGATTATGTTGACAATTTTCCTGAAAGGTAAGTGCACTATAAGTTGAATTTGGAATATAAATTCAGGGTGTGCTTGATAATGGAAAGGAGATAGCAGTGAAAAGACTAGCCAAGAATTCTGGCCAAGGAATTGGAGAGTTTAAGAATGAAGTTATGCTGCTTTCAAAGCTCCAACACAGGAACCTTGTGAGGATCATGGGTTGTTGCGTTCAAGATGAAGAGAAGATGCTGATCTATGAATACTTGCCAAACAAAAGTCTTGACTTTTTCATTTTCGGTATGTCTTTCTTTTACTTTTATTATTCTTTTTATACAAGCAATATTGTGGAGGGGAAATCGAGCTCAGGACCTCAGGTGTAGGATTGAATGCTCTTAACTCAACTTAGTTACAATCACCTTTCTTCTCCCTTGTGTATCTAAAATTGTTGGTTAAAAACTTTGAACCAAGCAAGAATACAATCTAATTTACTATGCTTATTTTTTTCCCATACGAAGCAAAAGGGGAGTTCTTGGATTGGACAAGATGCTTTGAGATAATCTGTGGGATTGCTAGAGGGATCTTATATCTTCATCAGGATTCAAGATTAAGAATCATCCATAGAGATTTAAAGGCCAGCAATGTTCTGTTGGATTCTGCTATGAACCCCAAGATTTCAGATTTTGGTATGGCTAGGATATTTGGAGCTGAACAAATTGAAGCAAATACAAACCGTGTGGTTGGGACATAGTAAGTTTCATTCAAAACTGAAAGTACACCTTTTTTTCTTTCAAGTTTCATCCCTACGAGTTATACAATTAACTTTTGTTGAATAATACAGAAAGAAGATGTGATAATTAATCAATTTTATTTTGTTGTTTCAGCGGTTATATGTCACCAGAGTACGCAATGGAAGGACTTTTTTCAGTGAAGTCTGACGTATATAGCTTCGGCATTTTACTACTAGAAATTGTTACTGGCAGAAAGAACACCGGCTACCACCACGATAGTCCTTACTCAAATTTAGTTGGACATGTAAGCATAACATTAAGACATTACCAAAGTTCTCTCCATCTGCTTTTATAACTTGATGATTAATTTGTAAATGGTTTTTAGGTTTGGGACTTGTGGAAGGAAAATAGAGCTTTGGAAATCATTGATTCATCTCTGGGAGAATCATACCCTGTCAACGAAGTTCTAAGATGTATTCACATTGCCCTCTTGTGCGTGCAAGAGCAAGCGAAGGATCGTCCACTCATGTCAGCAGTGGTTTCCATGTTGGGTAATGATGCAGTAATTCCTTCACCAAAGCAACCTGGATTTTTGTTGAAGAGTGGTTATCATAGTAGTGGAGACCCATCAATTAATACTGATGGAGCTTGCTCTGTAAAAGACATGACCTATACAGAAGCAGAAGGTCGCTAAGGGGAGAACCAGACGTATAATCAGACAGACTTATATTAGGAATTGATTATCTCCCACTTTGTGGGTAAGAGCCCAGATCGATATAGGGTTAAGTGGACCATCAGAATTGAAAAAAAAAGGGGGGGAAGCTGAAACACCCCACCCCGATTTTATTTCAAAATTGTATTAAAACCTTAATTGGTGAGCCTGTGGGGCCCACCTTGTTCTATTTTTATGTTTTCCGGTCTCTCCTCTCTCAGTTCTCTCTTCTCCCTCACCTCTTCCGCAACTCTCTCTTCTGTGTCTCTTTCTTGGACCTCATCTCTCTCCCTTGTTGCAACTCCTTTTCTCTGAGTAACACTCAGCCACGCCTTTTGCTGAGGACATCATCATCAAAACCTCTGCAGTTTTCTCTCTCCCGAGGACGACGAAATCCCAAGAGCATCCGTCGATCACCATCCCTTTCGAGGCCATTTCCAACCAAACCATATTGAGTTGGTCAGCGTTCAAGGTATCAATCTCTTCGCCTCGCTGAGAACTACAATTTTTCTTTTTATTTCACTCAATTTCGTTGAGTATTGAAGAAGTTATACTCATTTGAATCTTACCAAGTTTCCGGCGAGTCCGACGGCTTTCGAGGCATTTTTCGGCCAAACCACGGTGAGTTAGACATCATGTGAGGTACTATTCTCTTCTTCTCTTCAAGGGCTACAACTTTTGTTTTTGTCTCGCTTGATTTTGTTGAGTAGTGATAAAGTTAGGGCCGTTTAAAGTTGGGTGGTTTTCCGGCCGATTGTCCAACTTTCTCTCCCATTGGGTCCGGCGACCCACCAAACCCAAGCCCTTTGGGCCTTCCCTGCCGAGCCCAACTCTTTTGGTTGTGAGGCTTTTGGGCCCATGTGTGTGTTTTGGGCTAGGTGTGTGTGTGTGGGTTGTGTGGTGTATGTGTGTGGTGTGTGTGCGTGTGTTGTGTATGTGTCGTGGGTGTGTGTGTGTAGTTGTGGTGTGTGTGTGTGTGTTTGGGCTTAGGCCCAAACCACATTTCTTCAGCCCAAACCCTAAAACCCACTTCCCTATTTATGTAAACTCTAAACCCTAATCCGGATTCAAGCCTAAAACCCGTTAGACCTAATTTAAATGTTGACCTCCGGTCAACGTTGACTTTAGGGTTGACTTTTCGGGTTTTCGTCCGGAACCCTTCTTAGGGTAATTCAACGTTCTGAATCTGTTTCCAATATCAGTTTTCCCAAATTCAATTTCTATTATATAGTTTTATTTATTGTACTCTTTATGTACTTAGGGGCAATTATTGTGACGTTTCCGCCTTCGCTAGTGGCGAAGCTTTTGGCAACTATGTACTGTGAGTGGACCCTTTCTAAAATTACATGATTTTATAGTTTAATTGCATAAATTATTTGCATGCCTACGAGTTTATGATTTGATTTATGTGAAGCCTGTTTATTGAATATGTTGATTTTCGTCTCGTGTTTTTGGTGAGGAATTAATTGTTAGCCTATATTGAGCTATAGTTTGATATATCGTATTTTTTATAAAAACCATGAACTGGTAGACTATCCGATGGATGACGATAGGATGCTAGAACATGTTTTCGAAACCCCTCTTTATAGTATAGATGATGGATGACTTTATACTATGAAGTGATTATTTATGATAGGCGTAACTATTTGTGCGTACCTAGTAGACACTATGTCGCCTGGGGCGAGGATCTGGTGTTGGCATGTAGGCCGGGAGAAATAATCCCTACCGAAAGGCTGAGGGACACGGAGACAGGCATTGGGCCGGGAGGGAGTTATCTCTGGCTATGGGCACAGAGACTGAGGTGCAGGCATTGTGCCGCGAGTTATTATTTATTCAGTGATCTTTCTAGCAACACACCGCATTTATGAGACGATTTATGATACGTTTACTATTTTTATTTCTGCGATGCGTTTCCGCGATATGACTTTTGAGATATTTGGCATGCTAGGATTTTTATTAAATCCATCATTTATTATGCTAGTAGTTTTCATTATATAAATTGTGGGGGTTAGTATCTTGATAACTGTTTTATTATTATTATATATATATATATATGAACTTAGTCCACTCACCTTTGTTTTGCGCCCCCATTCAGGACTTAGAATCAAGGCACCTAATCCTGGCATCAAGGCACTTCCGCAGCAGCATCTCGTCCTTTCGGGGTAGGACCCATTCCTTTGTTCATTCAATCTTATTTTAATTCTTGTTAGTGACTAGGTTTAGTTGTATGTTTTGAACACATTCCTAATTTATTAATTCATCGTATTTTAAATTCATAACCCTTATTTATTTCTTATTCTTAGCTTTTGTATCAATTAATGGCTTTCGCCACCCTCGGGTGTCGGCCAGCACGTGTCTATCTTGGTATTCAGGGAATATCAGGGTCGGGGCGTGTCAGATTGGTATTAGAGCGTGGTTTGTTCAGAGCATACTTAGGATTCTTTTCTATTCTCTTCAAGTGTTGGTTTTGACATCATTTGGATGTCACGACTTCTGGATTTTGTGCCAGTCGGTGCAGTTGTGCAAATCTCTCTGATTGAATTGTCACCTTCTGGTTGAAATGCAAGAATTTGTGTCAGGATTGTGCCTCAACAGTGATGAAGTGGATTGTTAGACGACTTTAAACATCGGATCGATACTCTACGATGTGCATCCCTTAGGAATGAAGGGTAAAGTCAGTATTACTTGGAAGTGGCGTGTTTTAAAAATCTCAATGAACGGAAGTTTGGTAAAGACCAGCTGTAGATTTGAAATGGCAATGCCACTTTGCAACATGCGTTCCCTAGGAATTGAGGGCGAAGTCGGCTCTACATCGAAATCTTGGGAAACTCTTCTGCAGCAGACGCTATTCTCACTAATTTTCCGAAAGGAGTTGCAATTCTTGTTATTGTTATAGTTGGACTTGGATGATGAATATCCAGTCTTGTTTGGATAAACAAATTCCTTAAACTTCACCTGGGTTTAGTACTTGGTGGTAAACCCTAGTTCCTCGTCCGCGTACTTTTCGGCGATGATGAACTTAGTATCTTGCTTGCAGCTTAGCTGTTCAGCCTTGTAATTTTCAGTGTAATGGCTTGAGACTCTACCATGTTCATCATTGTACGAAGATCGAACTTTACTCTAAACTTCTCTGGACTCATTGAGCTTTGGTTTGCTCAAGATCATCACTTTAAGTAGCCAATCGTGTCACTGCATGCATACGCAGGTTGCTTTGTATCTTTCTTCTTCGTCATTCTGTTGATTCCAAGGTTCTGTGTTTAAATGCTGAACTTTGAAATAGCTCTTACAAGTGTTGTGAATTTCAAATTGTCTTTGGCCTCATCAAATCTTATTATCAGTTTTTAAATATTCCTGAGTTTGAACCTATTTCCTTTTTGGTTAAGAAACCAGTTGACCATACTGTGATGATTTGCAAAATAATCAGAAATAGTGACTCTATTTCTGCATCTTTACCTTCCTTCACTTGTTTGTTTCACAATGTGAGCTGGATCATGCCGGAACATTATATGGAGGGTGAAAAAAAAAACCTCTACATTTTTCTCTCTCCTGTTGTAGAAAGGACGACGAAATCCCATGAGCATCCGGCAAGCACCGCCCCTTTCGAGGCCATTTCTGGCCAAACCATGGTGAGTTGGCTAGCGTGCAAGGTATGAATCTCTTCGTCTGGCTGAGGACTACAACTTTCCTTTTTATTTCACTCAATTTCGTTGAGTATTGAAGAAGTTATACTCATTTGAATCTTACCCAGTTTCCAGCGAGTCCGACGGCTTTCGAGGCATTTTCGGCCAAACCACGGCTAGTTAGACGTCGTGTGAGGTACCATTCTCTTTGTCTCTTCAAGGGCTACAATTTTCATTTTTTTCTCGCTTTCGTTGAGTAGTGATAAAGTTATAGTCGTTTAAAGTTGGGTGGTTTTCCGACCGATTTTCCGACTTTCTCTCCCATTGGGTCCAGCGACCCACCAAACCCAAACCCTTTGGGCCTTCCCTGCCGAGCCCAACTCTTTTGGTTGTGAGGCCTTTGGGCCTCTGTGTGTGTTTTGGGCTAGGTGTGTGTGTGTGGGTTGTGTGGTGTATATGTGTGATGTGTGTGCATGTGTTGTGCATGTGTCGTGGGTGTGTGTGTGTAGTTGTGCTGCGTGTGTGTGTTTGGGCCTAAGTGTGTGTGTTTGGGCTTAGGCCCAAACCACATTTCTTTAGCCCAAACCCTAAAACCCACTTCCCTATTTATGTAAACTTTAAACCCTAATCCGAATTCAAGCCTAAAACCCGTTAGACCTAATTTGACTGTTGACCTCCGGTCAATGTTGACTTTTGGGTTGACTTTTCGGGTTTTCGTCCGAAACCTTCTTAGGGTGATTCAACGTTCTGAATCCGTTTCCAATGTCCGTTTTCCCAAATTCAATTTCTATTATATAGTTTTATTTATTGGCCTCTTTATGTGCTTAGGGGGAATTATTGTGACGTTTCCGTCTTCGCTAGTGGCGCAGCTTTTGGCAACTAAGTATTGTGAGTGGACCCTTTCTAAAATTACATGATTTTATAGTTTAATTGTATAAATGATTAGCATGCCCATGAGTTTATGATTTGATTTATGTGAAGCCTGTTTATTGAATATGTCGATTTTCGTCTCGTGTTTTTGGTAAGGAATTAATTGTTAGCCTATATTGAGCTATAGTTTGATATATCGTATTTTCTATAAAAACCATGAACTGGTAGAGTATCTGATGGATGACGATAGGATGCTAGAATATGTTTTCGAAACCCCTCTTTATAGTATAGACGATGGATGACTTTATACTATGAAGTGATTATTTATTAGAGGCGTAACTATTTGTACGTACCTAGTAGACACTATACCGCCTGAGGCGAGGATCTGGTGTTGGCATGTAGGCCGGGAGAAATAATCCCTAGCGAAAGGCTGAGGGACACATAGACAGACATTGGGCCAGGAGGGAGTTATCTCTGGCTATGGGCACAGAGACTGAGGTGCAGACATTGGGCCGGGAGTTATTATTTATTCAGTGATCTTTCTAGCAGCACACTGCGTTTACGAGACGATTTATGATACGTTTACTATTTTGATTTTCGTGATGCGTTTCCGCGATATGACTTTTGAGATATTTGGTATGCTAGGATTTTTATTAAATCCATCACTTATTATGCTAGTAGTTTTCATTATATAAACTGTGGAGGTTGGTATCTTGATAACTGTTTTATTATTATTATATATATGAACTTGGTCCACTCAACTTTGTTTTACGCCCCCATTCAGGACTTAGAATCAAGGCACCTAATCCCGGCGTCAATGCACTTCCACAGCATCATCTCGTCCTTTCGGGGTAGGACCCACTCCTTTGTTCATTCAATCTTATCTTAATTCTTGTTAGGGACTAGGTTTAGTTGTATGTTTTGAACACGTTCCTAATTTATTAATTCATCGTATTTTAAATTCATAACCCTTATTTATTTCTTATTCTTAACTTTTGTATCAATTAATGGCTTTCATCACCCTCGGGTGTCGGCCAACACGTGTCTATCCTGATATTCCCTGAATATCAGGGTCGGGACGTGTCAAAAGCAACCAATTATGAAGAGGAGGAAAGAAAGGAGAAAGAAAAAGGAAAAAGGAAGGAGGGAAAATGCCCATTTCCCGTTGACCCACCCAACTAGCTTTGACCCGGTTCTAATTTCGCTATTTTTTCCCTCGAACCACCACCAATCAACACCTACAACCTCTTCTACAACATCTCATCTAGCATTCCCACCCAAAATCATAGGAAATTTAGTTGTAGTTTGGTGAAAAACACACCATGGGTGCCGCGGGAAACCTCGTCATGATTCATCATTTGTGAAACAATTTCATTCAATTACCACCACAATTAGACTCTCCTTGAACCCAGGAACAAAGCCCAAACAACCTTGGAGACATCGGAGCAAGTGTGGAGTTCGAATCAAAGCACACCCAATTCTAGGGTTCTGGATGTTCGTGGGTGATTTCAGGAGTTTCTAGGACAAATTGGCCTTAGCCACATGTATAAAAATTACTCCCCTCATTGAGATCTACATGCCTGTAAAATTTGGTAATTTTTGGAATTAGTTGAATTTTTCGACAAGTCGGGGCGGCCGACTGCCATGTGCGGCGGCGCGTGGGCTGAAGTAACCCCTAACTTTCCTAGGATAAATTTGATACCCCAATTCCATATGTGAAGTCTAATTGACGAAATCCCGTCATATGGCTATAGATTTGATGGAGACCGCCACTTAGACATTATATGAATCGATGACTAGATCGTTGGATCGTCAACAAAATTTAATATGTTATAGTGTGTAATATTTGAGGATAATAGGAACTTACGGATTGGGAATCTGATGTACGGATTTTCCCAAATTGGATTTACAAGTTTGTAAAATAAAACGTTGACAGCCATTTAAATTCGTGATTGGTGGAGATCCGACCGTTGGATCATAATGAAATTTTAGTATGTTATTCTAGAAGCATAATGTGGACTTTGGAAAGTTATGGATCAGAAATCTAATGTATGGATCTTCAGGATCGAATTACGTAGAGTTGTGGACCCTATCGTTGACAGAGAGTTGATTTGTGGTCAACATGTCTCGAAACGTTCTAAATAATAAAATTAGTACTACAAGACTAAATGAAGTCTAGTGGGCCTATATTGGTTAGATATGACTTGAATATATGAGATATGATTATTATCTCGATTTCTTATATTGGTATCATTTGTGAATATGATTTGGTCTTATAAATATGATTTTTATTGATATGTGATTTTTATATATTTAGCCATAGACCTATGCTTATTACATATGATTTGGCTTGTGTACCGATGATGTTTGTGATATATATGTGTTTAATTATCTTTTTAATAATGTGAATGATAATTATGATGAATATGACAATTATGGGATCTAATTATTGTTTGATAATTATTTGGATATGATTGCCAACTGAATACCTATTTGAACTTCACATTACTACCTAGTATGTGATAAAGATGAAAGTCTGGAGATGAGTTAGGTACTTTATTAGATTTTTTTAGTAGAAATAGTAATTAGGGGGATTCTTTATGATGTGCTCCTTATGACTAGATGCTGGTTGATATGTGGAATCGATAACGTGTATACGTATAATTGGGTATAATGTATGAGGCCAGATAAGCCTTTTGCGCAGAGTAGGAAAAGATAGGGTGAAATGTGGTCGCCCTTTTGAATCCCACGAGGGGGGAAGAGGTAGCCACAAAGACGACTGTTGATGACAAAAGAGTACGATACCGAGCATACGAATTCCGTCACCAGATTGGTCCAATTCGATGAGAACCCCATACGAACTAAAATGCTCTTGAGATAATCCCGCTCAATTCTGTCATATGCTTTGCTAATGTCCAATTTTAAGGATAAAAACCCTTTTTTCCCTCAATGGTGCTTCATGGGGAATGGGAGATTTTTGAAGCCAGAAGCGAATTGTCTGATATCATTCTTCCCGGAACAAATGCGTTCTGAGCAGGAGATATGATGTGGTTTAGAATTCATTTCAACCTATTTGCCATAACTTGGAAGCAATCTTAAACAGGACGTTACAAAAGCTTATGGGCCTGTATTGGGAGATATCCTTAGGGTCATTTACTTTGGGGATAAGGCAAACATAGGTAAATTTTTTTTTTTAGTAACCTGTTCGATTGGAAAATGCATTGGATGGCGTTTGTCACATCGGCTCCAACGATGGCTTAATATCGTTAGAAGAAAAAAGGGGACATTCCATCGAGCCCCAGCACCGTTGAAGGTTGCATATTAAAGATAGTGGCCCGAACCTCTTCAACACATACATGCAAATCCAATCTGAGATTCATCTCCGGAGTCACCCGACGATCGATGGTTTGGAGCACCTCCTCACCATCCCCGGTCGGACCAGCTTTAAATAAGTCTTCAAAATAGTTTAAGACCGAGGACTCGATACCCTTTTCATTAGAAATCCAATTGCCATTGCTACCATATAACCCTTTGGTAAGATTTTTGGACTTGCGGTTTTTAGCTCGCTTGTGAAAGAAGCGAGTGTTCCTATCGCCTTGGCTGAGCCATAGAGATCGAAATCGTTGGCGCCGGTAAGTTTCTTCTTGACCTAATAAGACATTGAGACGCTCCATTGGAAGCTTCTTTTCAGCTAGGGCCGCCTCTGACAATGGTTAAGCAAGAATAAAACCACGTTTCAAACGTATTTCGTTTATATCCTTAATATGTCATTTGAAGACCGTATGTTGCCACTTAAGAAGGGCAATCCTTGTGGCCTTAATTTTGTGGACCACTTGGAACATGGGTACCTCGGTTACAGGACGACTTCATGCCTCCTCTATAACACTCTCGCAATTTTCATAGGAGGCCCAAAACTCCTTGAATCAGAATCCATGTCAACATTTCCTCCTGGGACCAAGTTTCCCGTCCATGAAGAGAATAATAGGAACATGATCAAGTTTGGTGGGATCCAAATGGTGAACTTTGGCACTACAGAATAAGGATCTCCATAGAGGGAAGGCCAAGACCACCCGGTCCAAACATTCTTTTATGCCTCCTGACTGCGTGGTGATCAAGGTGAATTAGTTTCCAGAGAAACCAAGGTCCCGGAGATTGCAATTAGACACCGCCGATCTGAAGTCGAGAATATGCTTGATAAGCCTGGATGGGCCGCCCTCATTCTCGTTAGCGCTGAGAAGCTCATTGAAGTCCCATCTCATAACCTAAGGGAGGGAACTAGCTGATGCAAAAGAACGAATGAGGTTCCAGGTGGTTGGCCTCTCGGTTGTAATCGGGTTGCCATAAAAGCCAGTAAATCTCGAGTGCTGAGGGTCGGCGTTGCATCCAATCTCTGAATTGATGTGATTATCAGAAGCAGAGAGAACCCTTAAGTCAATGCTGGAGTACCATAGCAAATAGAGGCCTCACGCACTTCCTCGAGACTCGACACAAAATGACCTATCAAAACCTAACTTGAATTTCAGAGACAAAATTCTATGACGCGAAGATTTGGTTTCACACAAGAAAACCAGGCTGGGATCTTACTACTTGATGATGTCTTGCAGCGCCTGAACTTTCCAGGGGTTCCTAAGCCCCTAGCAGTTCTAGAATAAGATTTTCATGGTTTACGATGCGGTTGCACCCTGTCAACCGTCGCCAATGATGTAGAAGGTAGGTGAATGTTCCTGCCCAGCTAGCCCCTATTCTTAGCCTATTCTAGCTCATTGGAAGGGCTGATAGCGATGTCGTAGAGATGATCAGAATCTAAAACCTCATCGTCATGTGATGACCTGAGATAGGGGGATTCAGCATCCACACGACTACCAAACTTGGATTTAGAGCTACGAAGGTTCAGATTTGAGAGATAGAGGGGACGACCCTTTTTTAGGTTGAGGGAGAGTTGAGGTTTTTTGGTCAGGGGAGAGACCAAAATTGACTCCATGCTCCTACCGTTGGATTGCTCAGCCAGATAGGATGTATGCTTGAGCTCAAGATTACTGATGTGTAATAAGTTGGTGCCAGGTGGAAAACAACCTTAGGCTAAGAACTTAGAGGGGCTGATTTGAACATGATCTGAGGCTCGTAAAAACTCATCCACATCCTTTAAGGCCCATGGAGGAAGCTTGTTGGGGTCACACTAGTTTTTTTTCCAAGGAAAGCCCATTAACAGCTATGGACATGGTGTCATTAAAGAAAGGGTTATGTGATTAAAATCTGGCTGCTGATCAGTACTGATGATGGGGAGGGGACACGTACTCGTTTCCGACGCAACAATTGGATCGTAGGGGGACAGCAAGTTAGCAGTCGCAGTGATGGCAGGTCTGACAGTCAGAGAATTGTCAGTGTACTCTGCCAGTCTGGATTGATCACGTTTGGCCTGTCTAACCAGGAATACGGTAGTCGGAATGTCTGAATCTCTGTTCGACGGGTCGTAGAAACCATCATCGCCGATTTCCCATTTACATCTCCAATGGTGCTCATTAGCCCCAGCTCTGCCAAACAGCCTTGAAATTGGGAATAGTAGAAAACTCGCCCGAAACAGACTTTCGGTGCGAAATGATTGGTTGAATCGACTTTCACCAGATGGCAGAATAGGAGTCGGACGAGGGCAGCCGCTTGAATGACCTAGGCGACCACACTTATAGTAGAAAATTCTAAGACCTTCATAGCGTAGCTGAATAGTATATGAACACAGCTTTGGGCATGACACCGAGAAACTGGTGAGCAATGGTTTCGAGGTATCAAAATCGACTCGCATGAGGAGAAAGCCTCTAAACCCCATCTCCAGAGGATCCTCAACCTCTAGAACTGCCCCCATCTTAGAACCCAGGCATTTCGCATTCTTCAAGGTGTAGTAGTTCCTAGGGATACCGTGTGCCTAGATCCAATAAATGGCCCTGTTAGGGATTATATCATTGAGGGAGTGAAATGACGGCCATAGTTTCACTGAGAAGGTATAGTCCCTGATAAACCAGGGATTTCCTTCCAAAAGCCTCTTGGCGACAACTTCTTCCCCAACCGTGATAACATACAAGTTTGCTTTCACACGAAGAACGTGAACAACCGCCATCTTGTTCCAAGCAGAGCGAATAACCTCCTTCACCATAGTCTGGGAAAGTTCATGGTCAACGATGAGTCTACCCACAAGATGAATGGTGGTATCAAATCTTTCCTCAAGGGTAATGTTCAAACAATCAAGTTGTTCCTCCCCCACACTCATGGTGAAACACTGAAGAAACTTGCCTACAACCCAGGGAGCAAGATACATCCAATTAAAGATACAAGATCAGCACTGTGGCTGCACAAAATTAATCCCAAAGATACTCATGAAATTGGGAACGATTTTTTCATAGTCTAGTTGAGAAAGAAGTTGAGAGAGAAAGAGAAACCCCTCATTCTAAAGAAACACTTTTGGAGGAGAAGGTTAGGTGAATGATAAAAAGAGGGAGGAGTTCCCCTCATTCTTTAGACTAAAGTAATATGTATTTTTAAAGAGAATTAGTTCTAAAACATTCTTACTAAAATCATTATCAGTTATTTTAAATACTTCTAAACAAGCCCTAAAACACACCAAAAAATAAAAACAAAACTGCGTAATAAGATGAGCATTTCGGTTAACACGTACACCAAACAATTGTATTCAAATGGCGGCACATTTCCAGTACTAACATAATTCAGTCTATCCACGTTGGTAACATAAAGAAGAGGTAAACCATGAATTTAAACTTGGAGGCAGATTGTCTGCCCTTTCTTTCCCATGCCCTTCTCATCCCCTTCTATTTGTGAGGTCATGGTTAAGCCACATTAACATTTTATATTCATATTGTTTTTTGTTTTATTATCTCTATTAAAAAATTAATATAAAATATTGACGTGACTTAACCGTGATCCCACAAATAGGAGGAGATGAGAAGGGTATGGGAAAAAAATGGCAGACAATATGCTCTTTTAAACTTTGGTACTGTGGCAGAAAAAAGCAAAAGAGTTAAATAAATTATTGAACCATGAAGGAGGTTGAGATTTGTTTTTATCTACACGAGCAATAGAAAAGTCAAAAACCATGAGCTAACAAAAATGGGTGGTCATCACCAAGTTAGTTTGGTGACATTTTTCTTATTAATTTTGGAAGATGGTACTAAATTCATATTTTCTATCTTGTTGATCAAAAGGAAAAAGTTATATGCCTTGGTTGAAAGTACATTTAAAATTGTTGAAAACATTTTTAGTAAAAATATTTTTAAAACCAATCTTAAAATAATGTATGATCATTATCATCTATTCATACAAAACACAGAGAGTAAGGTAGCCAACCAAGATATACACGGTTGAATGATCCATTTCTTATGGGAAAGAATCATTTTCACACCATTCCTAGTTCCATGGTTCGATTTCAGTCGTTACTCTTTGATGTATATTTACATATAAAATCAAACTATTTAGACACAAAATTAATTTACTTGATAAGATACTCTCTTAAATAAGACATGTAATGTGTCCAATTCTTGATCAAAATTAGGCTTTTAATATTCAAAGGCCGAGTGGCGTTACAAGATTTAATTATGCATGCATGTCATTTTCCTCATGAATTTTTCTTTTAACAAGAAATGATAGCAATTTTCTATTAATGAACGATAGCAAATATTTGGGTTGTCACATGGATACAATTTCTAGTTACAAGACTCACAAATATATAATTTGGAGGTAGTTCACACAAACAAGCAATAATGCTAATCCTTTATTGGATACCACAAGTGCGTGAATTAGCACAAGCATAATCAGTACAAATCTGTCACAAAGACGGCAGGTACAACAGACTTAATTATACCAGTGCACCCATAATGTCACTGTCATATAAACGAGACCACATCAAATTATCATTAACAAACTAGGCCACATCAAAACAACCGCTACCTAAGTTTACAATCTTATCAATTAAATGTCTTTATTAAATCTTTTGACAACAAAAAAGAAAGCGTCATAATTAGGAAATTGATTTAATAACAGCGAGATATTAACTGTATGAGGCAGACCTTGCGTAGTTGCATTATAAATATGGAAGAAAACATTCGACGATAATCCTATCGACTAAAAAATTAAGCACGGAATATCTCAACAAAAAATTAAAAAAAAACAAAAAAAACGCACGGACTGCGTTTTCTTCAACCTAGAAAATAATAAACTGTGTTCTTTTGTCAACCGTGAAGTCGTAACCAAGTTATTAATCACGCTTGGATCAGAGCGTTCACATTTCATGATGCTTGTGTTGATATCGTTTGTGTTTCCTAAACAAATTTGGACGGAGAACTTAAGGTTTATCGAATCACGTTTACTTGGAATGATTTGATAAAAGTTTAGCAGAGCGAGAAATTTTTTAACTACATGATCAGTTAGTCTTACGATGTTTTATCTCTAATAAGTATAAAATTTCTTAAATTGACTTGGACGTTATAGAAAGATGAAAGTGATATATTTATACACTCATGACTCAATTTTACTTCACACACAACTTTGTTAATTGTTTGTTATTGATCTTCTTCAATTCATTCGATTCGAAACTGAAAATTAAAAGAGGTGTACAAAAAATAAAAATAAGTGCATGAATAGCACTATCTTACTTATATTACTAGGTCGAGGATCATTGTGTCCCAAAATCCTTCCCAAACTTGATTAGAGGACTTGTCAAACTTAGCCTTGGTTTGGTACATAGGTGATTCTGAAAAAAGTGGCTATAAAAAAAAGCTGGGAGATTTTTTATGTTTGGCAAACATTCAGCTTCAGTTTTTTTTCACAGTTTTGGCTGAAAAAGGCCAAAAACACAAAGCTGCAAAACCCAGCTTTTTTTCACATCTGTTTTACAAAAAAACACATTTACAAAAAAGTTTACCAAACACTATAATATTGGTTTTTTTTTTTCAAAAGAACATTGACAAAAAAGTTTACCAAACACTTTGCTGCTTTGTTTCACATTTGCTTATTCTCACAGCACAGCAGAAACAATTTTTTTTTCAAAGCACAACAATACCAAACCAGCCCTAATGTGAGATTAGTGCTTTCGAAATATTTTAGTATAATTGGAACACAAAATGGTACTTTACCTAATTAGAGATTTTTTTTTTAATAATAACCTTAATTGAATAATAATATATGATATTTCACTCATGTGCCAAGTATGTTGAAAAATCTGTCGGCCCTTCCATTAGGACCAGGATCCTCTACTAAGCAGTTCCCTAGGGATCCTAAGGATCCCAAAATCATGTCCGTTCATCGTCTATTGTGCGGTCAGAAATTATTTAAATTTTAAATTTTAAAATTCAAATATAAATAGTACCTAACGAAAACTGACCGCACGATATAAAATGAACGGACAAAATTACGAAATTCCTAAGATCCCTAGGGAACTGCTCATGAGAGGATCCTGGTTCCTTCCATTATGGTATGAAAGGGGGCCTGTATAATTTGGTCACGTGACAATAGGGGGAAGAAAGACGTGTATTCCAAGTCGGCAAATGTTTATGGCTCGCGATGTTGACTCCAATAGGGGCATTTAATTAAATTCATTAGAAAAAGTATAGTCGTGATTGATTCCATGCTTCAACTGTAGGGTAACTGTTGAGGTTTTTCCGTGACAATGATTAAAAAGCAGACAACGATTAGAAACCAAAGGAAAAAAACAAAGTTACGAAAACACCCCCCCTGAAGTTTTAGCCAAAGACGGGACCTTTTTGTGTCGTTAAGTTGAAAAGCAGATAAATGATGTCTTTCTCCAATAAATACAGAGATGCCAACTGGATAGATAATTTCAGTGACCAAGCAATTAACTTGGATAGAGTTTGCACAAAAACACGAGAAGAGTAAAATCCTTAAAGCAAATATGTCACAAAGTATTATATACGCAACAAATCCAAATCGATGTTTAGGGCATCTCTACTCTAATGAGAAAATACAAAATTTGTGATAGAAAAATCATATTTATGTTTCTGATAGATGTAAATGAAGCTATACTCCAATGAGAATAATGAAAATTTGAGATCCCATTTAATTTTGTCTCTTTGATTAGCGGGACTCATCACCAAAAGATGTAAAAAAAGAATATAAATTTAAGTTTATATTTACATCTTTCGACGAAGATGGATAATTTATATTTCACCATTGGATAATTTTCCAGCAAAGAAAAAAAAAATGTCCATTTCAAAGTACTTTTGAGAGATGCCCTTGAGAAGAAAAACTTACTTACCGTTATAATTGTTGAGTAATCTGAAATGATTGTATACCGTTATGCATTTTAGAATCCAATTATGTAAATAATCATTCAATGTTATGTGCTAAAATCTAGTTATGTAAATATATGTGATTAACTCGAGATACAATAGTTATAACATTCCAAATTGCGAATAATCTGGTAGTTCTCGAAACAAAGAAAGAAAAAGAAAAAAATTAACGAAAAGTTCTCAAAAAATTTAGTTTTTAATCAAAAGGACAATATAAATTGTAAGTGAATAGTACCAATACTGACTTTCAAGGTAAAAAATGTCATTCACGTTAAAAGTAAACAGTATCAGGAGTGTTTGATTAAGATTAAAAAAAAAAACACTTTTGAAAACAAAATGTGAGATGGGTGTAATAGTAATTTCATCAGGTGTATTACAATTGTTATTTTTCTTTTTTGGCATGAAAATGCGTATTAATGTGTTGTGAGTGTAGGATTTGGTGGTGAAAGTCTCTCTCTCTCTCTCTCTCTCTCTCTCGAAGTCTTGAAGTCTTGAAGTCTCAAAGACACTCCACCAGTTGAGCACCCAAAAACCTCGTAAACCCTTTTTCTTCCATTTCATTTCTTTACCGAGTGACGCGAGCGAGTTAAGAAATGGCGACTCAGTTACCGGACGATTTCAAGTGCCCAATTTCCCTCGAAATAATGTCCGATCCGGTTATACTCTCCTTAGGTCACACCTTAGATAGGCACTCCATCTAATCTAAGTGTTGGATAAAAGAATTTTTCCTGCACGAAAGTATATGCTCTTTTGTTTTATTATAAATTGAATTAGTTAATTACTTGAAATATAGTTTTTTTTTAATTTTATTTTATAATATTTTACGAGTTTCTGGAGGCATCGACAAAGTCAAATATCCCTAATGGGGATGTGGATACCTCATCGTTTGGCCATAACCCATAAGCACCTGACTTTTCCTGCAATTCTGTTTAAGCACATTGCACTCTATCTTTAAAATAATAACAATAATAATACATCACTGTATATTATTTTTAAGTTAAGGGTGGAGCTATCTACCTACCTTTTTTTATCTTTGACGTATATTTCTTAATTTTTAATTGCCGGATTATATGAATTAAAAATGATCAAAATACATAAGGTAACAAAAGATGTGTAAAAAATAAAAATAAAAAGTGTGTGGATAGCAAATTAACATCCTAAATTAATATTCAACCTTACTTAGTTATTACACCCAATAATCAAGTATAGGATGGATTTGTGCTAGAATTCTTGATATTGTCAAGGTCAAGCCATGTATTTGGATCAATATGTTTTCAATCTAGAAAAAAATTATGTTGAAAATGAAAAATTTGAGTGAAATATATTGATTTTTCCTATAGTATAAATACGTGTTAAGTACGATGACCTATGAATGACATATGACTTACGTTATGAGGATTGTATTTCCACATGAGTGTGTTAGGTATCTATTTATATATACATATATTTAATATTTCTAATATTTCACGTTGCATCAACGACTGGAAATCGAGGGCGCGTTTGCCGTTGCATCGACAACTGGAAGTCAAGCGTATGCCCTTAAATTAGCGTTACTGAAACTCAATCAAAGAAAAAGAAAATCCAACCTTTCCGGCTTTTTGTTTCTGCATGTCGAAAGAAGCAGCCATTTTAGCACTTTAAACTCCTCCATGAGAAAGCTAACAATGAATTCTACTAAATTCTTTTTTGTCAGTATTGTATTGTTCCTCTTCCTTGTGATTCTTCCCTCTTCCATTTCGGTTACCCTAGACGCCATTACACCAAACCAACCCCTAAGAGAGGGCGACGTTCTTCTCTCCACCACTGAATTCTTTGCACTAGGGTTTTTTAAGCCAGGCAATTCTCATAACCGTTACATCGGAGTTTGGTACAACAAAATTCCAATCAAAACCATTGTCTGGATTGCAAACAGAGAAAACCCCATAGTTCCTACTGCTGGAACTGGACTTCTAGCCATTCATGCAGATCATGGTGGCCTTGTTATGTATGGGGAGGACCAAAATACCCCTTTCTGGTCCACTAATCTCACCGTCTCTTCTTCAAACAATTCCGTGATAGCCAAGCTTTGGGATACGGGAAATCTTGTTGTAGTTGAAATTAATGGCGGTAGTAGTGAAAAGGTGTTGTGGCAAGGTTTTGATTATCCCACAAATACGATGCTTCCTTTTATGAAACTTGGGCTGGACAGGCGATCCGGGTTGAACTGGTTCCTCACATCTTGGAAGTCCCAAGATGACCCGGGAATGGGCAACTGCTCGTACCGGATAGAGCCAAGTGAGAGTCCACAGGGGTTCTTATACATGGGTCAGACTCCATTGTGGCGGACTGGACCTTGGATCGGTGAAAGATGGTCCGGGGTGCCTCAAATTAAAAAAACTTTATACTCCAACGTTACTTTTGTGAACACTCAAGATGAGGTATCCATCATGGATGGTACTGTTTATGAATCACTCTTCTTTAAAATGGTGATCAATGAATCAGGAAACATTGAACGGTCCACATGGCAAGAAAATAAATGGTTCCCGTATTGGTCGCCGGATCGGCAGTGTGATTTTTACGGGAAGTGTGGTCCGAATGGCATTTGTTACCCAAACCCAAACTTTGCGGATAAATTTGAGTGCAAATGCCTACCTGGATTCGAACCCAAGTTGCAACATGAGTGGTATTTGGGAGATTGGTCAGGCGGGTGCGTGAGGCAAAAAGGATCATCCGTTTGCCAAAACGGGGAAGGGTTCTTGAAGTTGGAAAGTGTGAAGGTGCCGGACACTTCTACGGCACGTGTGAACATGAGTAGGAATGGGGAAGCATGTAAAGAAGAATGCCTGAGAAATTGTTCTTGCACGGCATACGCAAATGCAGATGAAAGGCAGGGAGGGAGTGGCTGTATAACATGGCATGGCGACTTGATTGACACGAGGACCTTTTTGTATACGGGTCAAGATTTGTATGTGCGAGTTGATGCAAATGTTTCAGGTATATTTCCATTATCAATTTATCTTCTTTCTTCTCTTTTCCTTATCAATAATTCCTCTTATAACGCCGAGGTTCCATGAAAAAAAAGATCTTCTTTCTTTATTTCATTAACAAATTTGAGGAATTATTATTTAGTTTGGTAGTTGTACGTTTGTTATCATTCTAAAAAAAAAATCATTTGGCACTGGTCTCTTGCCAAATAATAAAAGTGAAATTTTTCGTCAAGAGTGTAAGATGACTTTTTTAGAGTACTAATTTTTTTATAAAAAATTCAGAAATTTCTATAAATTAATTCTAAAAATTTAGTTCTTATGTTCATTGGAGCTTTTTACAAGGTTTTTTTTTTCCCGAATTTTTACAAGGTTTTTTAAACATGGAAATAAATGCTTGTATATCTGCAGCTCAAAATGCAAAGAAACCGAACAGTTCTTTTGGAAAGAAGAGGAAGCTGGAAGTTTCAGTAGCATGTGGTCTATTGTTCTTCCTCTTGTTTTCCCTTGCATGTTGGTTGGTAAAGAGGAAGAGAAAAGGTAAACAGATTTCCTTTTACTAGGTTGCCCTCTAATTATTCACAATTATGTAACTGGATATTGGTTTTAATTATTTAAGAACACAATACTATCTGTTTATGTACTTTTATCACAGGTAAGAGAAGTCAAGATAAACTTTTCAATGTAACCATAGCATCAACCTCTTGGGAAGATTCTTCTGCTAGAACAAATATTGATGAAAGTGGAATAAACTCTGAATTACCATTCTTTGAACTAAGTACCATAGTTAAAGCCACAAATAATTTCGCTTCCAACAACAAGCTTGGAACAGGTGGTTTCGGTTCCGTTTATAAGGTGCGTAGTTGCCCGGAGATAATGTCTCAAATCATAAATCAGACTTTGAATATACATTTTTTAGATTTATTTTTTAGCCATTTGCACTCAAAATCAATTATTTTATTATTTTTTCCTCTACTCACCCTTGTAGTTTAAACAGAAGAACATAATGAATAAATCTTGCAGAGAAAGAAAGAGAATCAAGAAGAGAGGGGGAGCAAGATTTAGAGAGAGAGAGAGAGAGAGAGAAGAACATAATGAATAAATCTTGCAGAGAAAGAAAGAGAATCAAGAAGAGAAAGGGAGCAAGATTTAGAGAGAGAGAGAGAGGAGAGAGAGAGATTTTAGACAGAAAATGTGAATCTTTGTTAATGGTTTCAGAAAAAATACAAGGTAGTGATCCATAAGGATATATATCCAAACTATATTGCTTACAAGCTAAGCTAACATTTAGCTCATAGGTTATTGACACTTGCAAACAATAGGATTACAAGACCATTACAGTTAACAAAAATCAAGAGACCCGTCCAATAAAGACTAGAAAGGCTGACTCAAAAATATATTTCATTAAAATTCATACCCAATCAATAATCGATAAGTGATGGGAACTATCTTGTTTCGACTTTTCACAATTATCCCACATGGTGATGCGGGTTTTGAAATTGTATAAAACACATAGAAAGTTTTAAATCTATATATGATAAGCCATACTACTTATATACATGTGGAAATCTATTCACAAACCTATTGTTAAGCCATACTAATTATATATAAGTGATGGTTGCATGGTATTGATTACACAAAAAAAGCAAGCGTTTCCCACCCTAGGAAATAGTTAAGCACCTATCAAACTATTTGATTGGAAACAGTATGGTGCTTCCCAATCTAAAGAGTCAATGACACTAAAGCGGCAGATTAGTGAATAGATTAGCGAATAGTTAATTATGATTTGTTTTGGGTCCAAAGAAACCTTGTTAGGTGATGGTGAATCAATATGAAAGTAAACAATGCCGATTTCAAAATGGATACTAAAGAGCTATTCATTGAATGAAGTAACAATTAAATCTGTTAAATTACAACAGGAGAAGTCTAATATGTACAAAAAGCCGCATAAGTAAATACATACCAACATAAAAGTGGGCTAATCCAACCAATCTCACCAATGGACGTTGTCACCCGAGCAATTGTCGGACTAAATCTTTGATGAAACAAAAAAATGCTGAGGAAAATGATCATTACCCAAAATTCCATTCTGAACAAATATATGGACCAATCTGAAGTAAGACGAAGAATTATGGAAAAACATGAAAAACTTAATAAAACCCAATTTGAATGAAGAACTCAATCTGAAGCATATTTTCACATGCAATAGTTCTAGAAGATGCCTAAGATGACAAGGAGTCATTTGAGACCATCAACTCAATCCCATTCGAACGCAATCCCAAAATCAAAAAGGACAATATGGGCAAACAAAATCAAAGCATTTTTATGTACATGCATTGAGTTTGACTCCTTTGTTAATGTATAAATGCAATTTCAAGGGGAGGATATATATATATAGAGCTACGATTATGTTGATAATTTTCTTGAAAGGTAAGTGCACTATAAGTTGATTTTGGATTACAAATTCAGGGTGTGCTTGATAATGGAAAGGAGATAGCAGTGAAAAGACTAGCCAAGAATTCTGGCCAAGGAATTGGAGAGTTTAAGAATGAAGTTGTGTTGCTTTCAAAGCTCCAACACAGGAACCTTGTAAGGATCATGGGTTGTTGCGTTCAAGATGAAGAGAAGATGCTGATCTATGAATACTTGGCAAACAAAAGTCTTGACTTTTTCATTTTCGGTATGTCTTTCTTTTACTTTTGTTCTTCTTTTTATACAAGCAATATTGTGGAGGGGAAATCGAGCTCAGGACCTCAGGTGCAGGATTGAATGCTCTAAACTCAACTCGGTTACAAGCACCTTTCTTTTCACTTGTGTATCTAAAATTGTCGGTTAAAAACCTTGAACCAAGCAAGAATACAATCTAATTTACTTTGCTTACTTTTTTCCCATATGAAGCAAAAAAGGCGTTCTTGGATTGGACAAGACGCCTTGAGATAATCTGTGGGATCGCTAGAGGGATTTTATATCTTCATCAGGATTCAAGATTAAGAATCATCCATAGAGATCTAAAGGCCAGCAATGTTTTGTTGGATTCTGCTATGAACCCCAAGATTTCAGATTTTGGTATGGCTAGGATATTTGGAGCTGAACAAATTGAAGCAAATACAAATCGTGTGGTTGGGACATAGTAAGTTTCATTCAAGACTGAAAGTACACCTGTTTTTTACAATTTTCATCCCTACTTCACAAGGCCACAAACGTGAGTACAACTTTTGTTGAATACTACAGAAAGAAGCTGTGATAATTAATCAATTTAATTTTGTTGCTTCAGCGGTTATATGTCACCAGAGTACGCAATGGAAGGACTTTTTTCAGTAAAGTCTGATGTATATAGCTTTGGCGTTTTACTACTAGAAATTATTACTGGCAGAAAGAACACTGGCTACTACCACGATAGTTCTTACTCAAATTTAGTTGGACATGTAAGCATAACATTAGGACATACCAAACTTCTTTCCGTCTGCTTTTATAACTTGATGATTAATTTGTAAATGGACATACCAAACTTCTCTCCGTCTGCTTTTATAACTTGATGATTAATTTGTAAATGGTTTTTAGGTTTGGGACTTGTGGAAGGAAAGTAGAGCGTTGGAAATCATTGATTCATCGCTGGGAGAATCATACCATGTCAATGAAGTTCTAAGATGTATTCACATTGCCCTCTTGTGCGTGCAAGAGCAAGCGAAGGATCGTCCACTCATGTCAGCAGTGGTTTCCATGTTGGGTAATGATGCAGCAATTCCTTCACCAAAGCAACCTGGATTTTTGTTGAATAGAAGTTATCATACTGGTGGGGACCCATCAGCCAATACAGAAGGAGCTTCCTCTATAAATGACATGACCCATACAGAAGTAGAAGGTCGCTAAGGGGAGAACTAGATGAATACTCGGAAATACCATCATTGAATTTAGAGTACGATCACGTGATAAGTGAGATAAGAACAGAGGATATACTCCGATTTCACTCAATAATTTGCCTTTTAATTAGGGATCTAATTTCTATATCTACAACACTCATCATCTCTCTTGTTGTAAATACATGCTATAAATTGTGTGCCTTATAACTAGGGATCTAAGTTCTATATTTGCAATACTCATCATCTGTCTTGTTGTAAATACAAAATATAAATTAATTGCAACACTTGTCATTAGTTCAACGAGGCTACATAAAAGTACTTTCTAACCGCCAGAGACATTTAGGAGGGCTGACAACTTTGTGGCTCAAGGTTTTAGAAGCAGGCATATTCAGACACTAATCAAGCAACGTGTCAACTAACAGTCAAGACTCAAAAGCAAAAGTCTAGAACGGGACATGAAGCTGGTCTGGCCTGCTCTAAGTGACATGATTAATTAATCAAGGCCTAGCGGGACACTCGGCACACATTGGACATTTGGATGTTATGATAATTTAGTTTAGAAATGATAATTTAGAGCTTGAATATTGTTCAATATCACATGTGCTAGTATATGCTTCAAAAAAATTTAGAGGTAAAATATTGTTAAAAATTATGATGCTCTTATTTGTACGGTGATTTATACAAAACACTGTATTAATGGTGATATTTACATAAAACTATATCATAGTGATTAGTGAATAGTGATTTCTACATAAAATTATATTAAAAATATTTGAGATGTTAGTCAAATCTTATGCATAAACTCTGTTGTGATAGTGCAAAAGTTTTTACAGATTAGAAATAGTTCAAAATTGTTTGAGTGCGGTATCGGGCTCGAATTTTTTAACCTCACTCTTGCTCATCTCCCATAAGAATCAAGCCAAGCATACCCGCAAGCTCGAAAAAATTAAACAAGCCAAATTTAAACCTAATAGTATTCAGTTCGGCTTGACTAGTTTGCAGTCCTACATTTATTTATTTGTTGGGATTTGCTCTTTACTTCTTTTCTATAAAATTGCTTCTTGCAAAAGAAAAGCATGTAATGTTGACACAACAATAGAATTATAATGGTCTAGCATAACTCTTGTATATTATTATATGGTTTTTCAAACTAAATAAGGGCTCATTATGTGCTTTTTGTAGAAGCATTTCAAACATTTTTTTTTAGATATACTTTGCATTTTTACGGATGATTGATGATACCAAAGCATTCTTATTAAAAGCACTTTCAATTATTTAATCACTTCTAAACGAACCCAACAATACAGAAAAAATAAAAACAAAACTACGTAATAGGATGAGCATTTCGGTTAACACATACACCAAACAATTGTATTCCAATGGCGGCACATTTCCGGTACTAACATAATTTAGTCTATCCACTTTGGTAACGTAGAGAAGAGGTAAACCGTGAATTTAAACTTTGGCAGAAGAAAGCAAAAGAGTTAAATAAATTATTAAAACATGAAGGAGGTTGAGATTTGTTTTTAGAACAATATTTGGGTACTCAAAGATGAGTATGAATTCCTACTAAAAAACACTTAGTGTTTTAATCACAGAGATTTGTGCTTAAGACACAACCGTTCATATTATGATTTACACTGTAAAGATCATCTCTGCAAAAAATAAATTAAAACTAAGGTTGTTTAGTCAATTTATTGTAGCAAATACATAGACGGTTCGTAATGCTTTTACCAATACAGTTCATTTGTTTTTAAACAGTTTGATGACTAAATAACTTTAGTTTTAATTGATTTTTTGCAGAGGCGACCTTTACAGAGTGATTTATGATATGAACAATTCTGATTATAAGCACGAAGTTCTATAAATTGACCATAAACAATTTAGAGAAATTTTGAATAGGAGTTCCTACTTATCTTTGAGTAGCCAAGTATTGTTCTTGTTTTTATCTACACGAGCAATTAAATATTGAAGTAAAAAAACCATGAGCTAACAAAAATGGGTTGTCATCACCAAGTTAGTATGGTGACATTTTTCTTATTAATTTTGGAAGATGGTACTATAAATTCATATTTTCTATCTCGTTGATCAAAAGGGAAAAATTATATGCCCTGGTTAAAAGTACTTTTAAAATTGCTGAAAAAATTTTTAGTGAAAATATTTTTAAAACTAATGTTTTGTAAGAAAAACTTCAAATAATTTTAAGCCCAAAAGCATTTTCTCTACAAGTGTTTTCCATTATTTCAAAAGTACTTACAAACGAGCTCATAGTTAATTATAAACATAAATAGTTTCTTAAATTAATGTATGATCATTATCATCCATTCATACAAAACACACAGAGTAAGGCAGCCAGCCAAGATATTCACAGTTGAATGATCCATTCCTAGTGGGAAAGAATCATTTCACACCATTCTTAGACCTAGTTTGGGAGTGAGGTGCTTAAAAAAAAAAGCACCCATGAAAAAAAGCTGTGAGGGTTTTAGGTGTTTGGTAAACTGAAAAAGAAAGGGCTTATGTTGGAAGCTGCTGTGAGAATAAGCTGAAATCAAAGGAAAAAGCTGAAGCTACTATTTGTAGCTTTGGAAAACTGGCTTTTTTTCAAAGCACTCGGAGCTACAGTGCTTCTTTAATGAAAAGACCCACTATTAGACTGCTTTTTTTTCCAAAAGCACTTTTACAAAAAAGTTTACCAAACACTCTGCTGATTTATTTCACAGCCGCTTATTCTCACAGCACAACCGCTTATTCTCACAGCAGCTTTTTTTCAAAGCACAGCAATACCAAACCAGTCCTTAGTTCTGTGATTCGATTTCAGTCGTTACTCTTTGATGGATACTTACATATACAATCAAACTATTTAGACACCAAATTAATTTACTTGATAAGATACCCTCTTAAATAAGACGTGTAATGCGTCCAATTCTTGATCAAAATTAGGCTTTAATCTTACGCGTCTTGTATAAAAGTCACATCGTCCACCGTTTTTGTGCGTTAATATTCAATGGCCGAGTGCGTCACGATATTTAATTATGCATGCTTGTCATTTTCCTTACGAATTTTTCTTTTAACAAGAAATGATAGCAATTTTCTATTAATGAACAATAGCAATTATTTGGGTTGTCACATGGATACAATTTCTAGTCACAAGACTTACAAATATATGATCTTGAGGTCGTTCACACAAACGAGCAATAATGCTAATCCTTTACTGGATACCACAAGCGTGCAAACTAGCACAAGCACCATCAATACAAATATGCCATAAAGACGATAGGGGCAACTGACTTAATTATACTAGCGCACCCATAATGTCACTGCCAAATCACTCACTAGGCCACATCAAAACCACCGCTAACGAAGTTTATAATCTTATCAATTAAATGTCTTTACTAAATCTTTTGACAACAACAAAAAAAAAAAGCGTCGTAATTAAGAAAGAACAAGACTTGGCTGCTAAACAATTTCGCAGCAATTCACACGGGATTGGGTATAAGCAGAAGTGGTTGCTGAAATTCAACAGCCAAGTTAATCCATAAAGAAATTAATTTATTAACGGTGAGATATAAACTGTATGAGGCAGACCTAGCGTAGTTGTGTTATAAATTTGGAAGAAAACATTCGACGATAATCCTAACGACTAAAAAATTAAGCACGGAGTTTCTCAACAAAAAATAAAAAAATACGCACGGACTGCGTTTTATTCAACCTAGAAAATAATTTGTGTTCCTTTGTCAACCGTGATGACGTAACCAAGTTATTAATCACGCTTGGATAAGAGGCGTTCTTCACATTTCATGATGCTTGTTGATATCGTTTGTGTTTTCTAAACAAATTTGGACGGAGAACTTAAGGTCCATCGAATCACGTTTACTTGGACTGATTTGATCAAAGTTTAGCAGAGTGAGAGATTTTTTAACTACTTGATCGGTTAGTCTTACGATATTTCGTCTCTAATAAGTATAAAGTTTCTTAAATTGACTTGCACTTTATATAAAAGATGAAAATGATATATATATACGCTCATAACTCATTTTTACTTCAATTTATTTGATTCGAAACTGAAAATTAAAAAAAGTGTACGAGAAATAAAAATAAGTGCATGAATAACACTATCTTACTTATATTACTAGGTTGAGGATCATTGTGTCCCAGAATCCTTCCCAAACTTGATTAGAGGACTTGTCAAACTTAATGTGAGATTAATGCTTTCGAAATATTTCAATGTGATCGAAGCATGATGTAATACATTACCTGTCTTTATTTAATTAGAGAAAAAATAAATAATTGTCACTTAAATTATATAATAATATATTACTTTCCACTCGTGTACCGAGTATATTGAAAAATATTTCGTGCCTTCAATTATTGTCACAACCCGTCCCGGAATTATAAATTCCGAGGACGTGAAAGTACGAAAATAACCTTAAACGTGACAAGGTGCGTAAGTGTGAAGTTGGTTTTAATCTAAGTTCATAACTTTTGGTTAATTAAAATATCTTGTGGGATAAGAACTTAGAATTAGGTCTACATTTATTGTATTAATTTTGGTTAAGGACTGAGAAGGGGCCACGTGGGATCCCCATTCCTTATTTCCCTCCCTAAAACCCGTAACTCCTTCTCTCTCTTATTCTTCTTTCATCTCAGAAAACTCTCTCACTCTCTCTCTTACTCTCGAACATACGGACTCACACACAACCTCAATCAAACCTCCACGAACGTCCAATTTAAGACTACCATCGTGATCCTGAGGACTTCACGAACACGGGGATACCAAATTCAGGTGAGTTTCATTTCGAAAAACCCTAGTTTTTAAAGCCCCGTGAAATGGCACTGTTCATGACCTTCTAAATGACTACGTTTTAGGCTAAAACAAGCTCACAGTGAGCTTAAGGAGGTCACGAGGAGGCTCGGAGTGCCTCGTTTGAACAAAATGGACGTCGGGATCCCTTGGTTCGAGTTTGGCCGGATTTTGGAATTATTGGAAAGGTATGATCTCGTTGTTTTTAGACCTTAAAACCATTCCAACGTGATAGTAGGTGTTTAGGGCTTCATTTTGGTATAAGGTACGAAAAATTTGGACAAAAAACGAAGGAGAATAGTGAGTTTAAAGTTTTTCCAGTTTTCCGGCGATCAGAGTTCGGCGAAGGACCGCCGGAGAAGAAAGGAGAATATTCCGTTATATTTAACGGAATATTCCTAACGGCAGTAACGGAAAAACGTTAAGTTTAACGGAATATTCCGGGGTTTTAACGGAATATTCCTGACGGCGTCAATTGACACCGTCAGTGTGCACGGCACGTGGCTGCGCGTGGGGGGCGCGTGGGGGCGCGTGGGGCATCAAAAAATTATTTTAAAAATACTACGATGCTCGTGAGGTTGTGTAGATCGCGTTAGAGTGTTCATTTGTCAAAATTAAGCATCGTATGAGGAATTAATTACCTAGTTTGGTTTAGGTGCGTTAAATTGTGCGTTAAATGACGTTTTTAGTTATTTCATTTTTAGGTGGGACTTATAACGAGGACGAGCACATCCAGGGGCATCAAGGGGGTTACGACCCGGCGACATACCAGTGAGTGGGCATTGCTTTCTATATATATACCTATATACTCGATTTCTCCAGAAATCAACTTAAATGAAAAGTATGCTGAATTGTGATATGGAATATAGTTGGTTTGCCATGCATAGAATTTCATGAATATTATGAATTGTTGTATGATGCATATATTTGAAATGGTGCGGTGGACGCACAGGTAAGTATCAGGTGAGTATTATTACTGTTATGATGATGTTGAGATATGTTGAGCTCATAAACTGCACCTTGGTATTAGTGCTTATATTTTCACCCTGCATCGCATGCTCGCCTTGGATCCAAGTAGATGCTAGTCGTACAGATCACCGGGGGTGGTTCCTACATGCCAGTCGTATAGACCATTAGAGGGGTTCCGACTGGTAGGTGACCTTAGATTATGTGCACAGTTGATTGATGAGAAAAGCACTAGAGCATATTATTACACCATTAAGTCGTACATATTACATTAGGTAGTTCCGACTTATGTGCAGTGTGGTGTCCTACAGGTCACAGTTGGTGACTCCAGTTAGATGAGATTTTGAGCTCTAAACTCGGCCGTACAGGACCATTATGAGGTCTCCGGTTGATTATTTTCTTCCACCTGATTTATGTTAATGCATTCATACTAAATTGATTACATTTGACATGGCATATTTCCTATTGAATCTGTTATGAGTTTGATGATTGAGATGGCTGAGATATATATATGCTTATATACTATTTTTCTGGGAAAGTATACAGGTTTTTCAAAGAGGGGTTATAAATGTGGATTTCTGAAAGGTTTTGGAAAAGCTTTATTTTCGCCCACTCACGTTTTCTGTTTTGCGCCCCTCCAGGTTCTAGTTGTGGCGTTGGTGGCCTACGAGGACTTCTTCGGCGTTCTGACAGACTAAATAAATGTAGGATTTCACCGGAGGGTGTTGTAAATTAGTTATGGTCCTACTTGACTGCACCTAGACGCTTATGCTCTGTTTATGTGTGTTTAGTACACTCTTATGCACATAAAATGCTAGGTTGTTAATAACTGCAATTAGTGGTTTTCGTTGATTCGTATTTTATTATTTAATCGTTTCCGCTTGCGTTTATGGTTACGTCACGCTCACGTGACGGCCAACACGTCCTAGTCTTCGGGTTAGGGTGTGTCAATTATGGTATGAAAAGGGCGTGCATAATTGGTCACGAGACAATAGAGGGAGGAAACACGTGTGTTCCAAGTAGGCAATTGTTTAGGGACCAGGATCCTCTCCTGAGCTAAGGATGATGATCCTCCTCATCAAGGGATGTAGGCCGTTGGATGAAAATCCAACGGCTACAATTATTATAACTTTAAAAGAATTCCTCTGTTTGTAGCCGTTAGATTTTTATCCAACGACTCACACTCATTGATGAGGAGGATCCTCATCCTTAACTCCGGAGAGGATCCTGGTCCATTGTTTAGGGGTATTTAAGTAGCGATATCAAAGTAAAGGTTGTGATTGATTCCATGCTTCAACTGTAGAGTAACTGTTGAGGTTTTTCCGTGACAGTGATTAAAAAGCAGACAACCGTTAGAAACCAAAGGAAAAATCAAAGTTACGAAAACACCCCTCTGAATTATTGCCCAAAGACGGGACCTTTTTGTATCTTTATGTTGAAAAGCTGAGTCAATGATGACTTTCTCCAATAAATCCAGAGATGATAATTGGATAGATAATTCCACTGACCAATCAATTAACTTGGATAGAGTTTGCACAAAAACACAAGAAGATTAAAACCCTTAATGCAAATACGTCACAAAATACTATATACGCGACAAATCCGAATCGGTGTTTAGGGCATTTTTAATGAGAAAATATAAAATTTAAGAGGAAAAATCATATTTACGTTTCTGATCGATGTAAATGAAGCTATACTCCAATGAGAATGATGAAAATTTGAGATCCCATTTAATTTTGTCTCTTTGATTAGTGGGACTCACCATCAAAAGATGTAAAAACGAATATAAATTTAAGTTTTTATTTACATCTTTCAACGAAGATGAATAATTTATATTTCGTCATTGGATAATTTTTCAGCAAAGAAAAAATATAAAATGTCCATTTCAAAGTATACTTTGAGAGATGCCCTTGAGAAGAAAAGCTTACTTACCGTTATAATTGTTTAGTAATCTGAAATAATTATTTACCGCTATGCATTTTAGAATCCATTGTGTAAATAATTATTCAATCTTATGTGCTAAAATCCAGTTATGTAAAGATATGTGATTAACTCGAGATAGAGTAGTTATAACATTCCAAATTTCGAATAATCTGGTAGTTCTCGAAACAAAGAAAGAAAGAAGAAAAAAAACCTCTGAAAACAAAATGTGAAAATGTGTAATAGTAATTTCATCACTGTATTACAATTGTTATTTTTCTTTTTTGGGCGTATTAATGTGTTGTGAGTGTATGATTTGGTGGTGAAAGTCTCTCTCTCTCTCTCTCTCTCTCTCTCTCTCTCTCTCTATTCGCTCGAAGTCTTGAAGTCTCAAAAACACACTCCACCAGTAGCACCCGAAAACCTCGTAAACCTTTTTCTTCCATTTCATTTCTTTACCGAGTGACGCGAGCGAGCGAGTTGAGAAATGGCGACTCGGTTCTCGGACGATTTCAAGTGCCCAACTTCCCTCGAAATAATGTCGGACCCGGTTATACTCTCATCGGGTCACACCTTTGATCTGGCCTCCATCCAACGCTGGCTCGACGTCGGTCACACCCGGTTACAAAAGGGTTGATTGCTATTGCACTTGTTCAGTTCGTTCTTCTGATCCGGTGCTGCACTTCAATCGATAGCATAACAACTGATCAAGCGATCAGGGATGGCGAAGTTCTATTCTCTAGTGGAGAAGTGTTTGAGCTTGGTTGATCTTCAGCCCCAGAAAATCTACAAACGCTATGTTGGAATCTGGTACAAGAAAGATGTAGAAAAAAGAGTTGTATGGGTTGAAAACAGAGACAATCCTGTCAATGACACTTCAGGAATCCTCTCAACTGGTGCAAATGGTGACCTCTTCCTCTATGCCGAAAACCAAAGCGATATTCCCCTCTGGTCTGCCATATCCAATGTTTCAATCGCATCACTACCATCCAATTCCACACATGAGCCTAATTACAAAGCTCAGCTCTTAGATACTGGAAACCTTGAGGTGAAATTTCAAGAACCTTGTGAGGATCATAGGTTGTTGCGTTCAAGATGAAGAGAAGATGCTGATCTATGAATACTTGCCAAACAAAAGTCTTTGACTTTCTCATTTTCGTTATGTCTTTCTTTTACTTTTGTTCTTGTTTTCATACAAGCAATATTGTGGAGGGGAAATCGAGCTCAAGACCTCATGTGCAGGATTGAATGCTCTTAACTCAACTCAGTTACAAGCGCCATTCTTTTCACTTATGTATCTAAAATTGTCGGTTAAAAGCCTTGAACCAAGCAAGAATACAATCTAATTTACTTTGCTTACTTTGCTAGAGGGATCTTATATCTTCATCAGAATTCGAGATTAAGAATCGTCCATAGAGATCTAAAGGCCATCAATGTTCTGTTGGATTCTGTCATGAACCCTAAGATTTTAGATTTTGGTATGGCTAGGATATTTGGAGCTGAACAAATTGAAGCAAATACAAGCCTTGTGGTTGGGACATAGTAAGTTTCCTTCAAAACTGAAAGTACACTTATTTTTTACAATTTTCATCTCTATGTCACAAGGCCACAAACGTGAGTACAACTTTTGTTGAATAATACAGAAAGATGCTGTGATAATTAATCACTTTTACTTTGTTGCTTCAGTGGTTATATGTCACCTGAGTACGCAATGGAAGGACTTTTTTCAATAAAGTCTGACGTATATAGCTTCAGCATTTTACTACTAGAAATTGTTACCGACAGAAAGAACACCGGTTACTACAATGATAGTTCTTACTTAAATTTAGAGCATAACATTAAGACATTACCAAAGTTCTCTCCGTCTACTTTTATAACTTGATGATTAATTTGTAAATGGTTTTTAGGTTTGGGACTTGTGGAAAGAAAGTAGAGCCTTGGAAATCATTGATTCAACTCTGGGAGAACCATACCCTGTCAATGAAGTTCTAAGGTGTGTTCACATTGCCCTCTTGTGCGTGCAAGAGCATGCAAAGTATCATCCACTCATGTCAGTAGTGGTTTCCATGTTGGGTAATGATGCAACAATTCCTTAACCAAAGCAACCTGGATTTTTGTTGAAGAGAAGTTATCATACTAGTGGAGACCCATAAGCCAATATTGAAGAATCTTACTCTATAAATGACATGACCCATACGGAAGTAGAAGGTCGCTAAGGAGAGAACCAGACGTATACTCGAAAAGATTATATCAATCAATTGAGAGTATGGTCACTTATGAGTGAGATAAGATGAAAAGATATACCCTGATTTCACTCAATAATTTGCCTTATAACTATTGATCTAAGTTTTATATCTACAACACTCGTCATCTGTCTTGAAATGCCACTCCTTTCATTTTGCATATCATTGAACATTTGGTATTTTGTAATAATGTACTAATATTTTTTCATTAGACTCTTATTTTGGGGTATGTAATACTTAAAAGACAAATGTTGTTTTTATGTTTTGAAGTAATATTTATGTGACTATATGGTATACATATACTCATTTAGTATTATGTTTTCAATTTTTTGGGGGTCAAATTATATTTTTCATTTTCATTATTTATTGATTTAAAATATATTTTTTTAACTGGTGTTGGGGGACTTTTAGGTCGAGGCGGACTTGGGCTTTGAGAACGTCATCTTGTCTCCCTTGATGCAGGTTCGTGACAAGTCTGGGATATCTCGAAGGAGGTAGCTTGTCCTAGGAAACACCCCGGTAACATCAACAGCTCAAAGATAGCACAGAAGATCAAGATAATGACTTGCTTAAGCAAAGCGTGGTGTGAAAGCTAGAAGATTATCGGTTTACATGAGAGAAAGAAGGTTTGCATGGTTGCATGGCATTCTTAGTTGCATGTTTCGGGCTTTCCTAGGGTGATAGTAAGGCTTCTAGTGGCTGAGATGTTTGATGGAGGGCTGTGGAAATCACTACAATTGCATGAATAGTGATACTTGAAGCTTAGAGTATGCATCTGGACTAGATGGAACTCTTTGGGCTTCTTCCTGGGTGGTTCTATCTTACTATGTTTTCTCTATCTCTCTCTATGTATTCCTCTCTGCGTTTTAACCTCCTCCTTTCTAATAGCTTCTCCCTCTCTTTAGGTAGGTGAAGAGATTCTCTTTGGACTTCAAGAAATATCTCTTTGTGGCTTGGTTTTCCTCTCATTTCTCCCTAGCTATCCTAGTATTTCCCTTTTGGTGTAAACTAGATGCACTGTTTGAGTTATGCAGATTGCTGTTTCTTGAGATGTGGCTTTCCCAGGGCGGCCTTCCGCAGGCGCTAAATCTAGTAGCGCGTCTCTGGGCTTTTGTGCATTCGCTATCTGTGCAGGCTGGGAAGGGAAAGTCAGCATTAAATGCCTGACTTGCTAAGCTTGACATGCATTTAATGTAAGAATCTAGTTTAATTCTAATTAAAGGGATTGGCTTGCTAGGGAAAGGGATAAACTAGGCTAGCTCTCATTCCCAATGATGCCCGCATGAAATACAAAGGGTATAGGCTTGGATCTTTGGGCTCCTAAGCAGCCCAAAGTCTTCCATGACCCCGATTCCACATAGGCCCGATAACCTTATGTAACCATCCACACCACAATCCACTTAACAAGCTTCGAATATGTGACTTGGGCTTAGCGTGAATATTGACTAAGGAAGCATGGCATGATGAATAATATGTGAGCATGGTGTGAATATTCTGCTTAATTCTTGTGGCATGGCATGCTTGTAAATATATTCCTTGTTGGTCACGTGCCTTGGCATGTGCTTGGGCTTGAATGTAGGCTTTACATGATAATTGGGCTTTGAGACTTGGTAGGATTGATGCGTGACATTTTTGGGCCCCAACAACGAGTAAATTGTAATGGGTCGGGTCATATTACCTAATAATATTAACGGGTCAATTTCGAATCAGGTCATATTACCCGTTTACTTTAACGGATATTACCTGACACGACCCATTAAGATATTGGGTATGTCACGAAAACGACATGAACACGAAAAACACAACACGAATACCAGGTTTAATGCTCGGCACACATTAGACCTTTGGATGTTATGATAATTCAGTGTCAGAAATGATAATTTAGAGGTAGAATATTGTTGACTATCACATGTGCTAGTATATGCTTCAAATAATTTTAGAGGTACAATATTGTTAAAAATTATAATGCTTTTATTTGAACGGTAATTTATACAAGGGGAAGCTTGATATAAGCAATTTTGTTTAGTCGATAGTAGGAATAGTCCAATTTATTAAAATAAGTCCAATTCCTTAAATTTAATTATTTTATTATCAATAATTATCTATTCAATGATAAGATTTATTATTACTTTAGTCTAAAGAAAGGTTTGGAATTGGCAGTGTAGAAATGAATAGTGTTTCAATTCGAATTTCAGATTAATTACTACCATGCCATTGATCTTTATGTTGGTTTTGGGTCAGCAGCCCAGCCTTCAGCCAGGCCCAAATGTGTTGGTTTTGGCTGGGAAGCCCGGCCCTCAATGAGGCCCAAATTATTTAACTACATTTTTGCCCATCTAGTGTAATATCTCACATCGCCCAGGGGAATGAATCATGTAAGCCTTATATGTATATTCTCATCTCTACCTAGCACAAGGTTTTTTGGGAACTCACTAGCTTTAGGTTCCGTAGGAACTCCAAAGTTAAGCGAGTAGCTCGCGAGAGCAATCCTATGATGGGTGACCCATTGGGAAGTTCTCGTGTGAGTTCCCAGAAATAAAACCGTGAGGGCGTGGTCGGAGCCCAAAGCAGACAATATCGTGCTACAGTGGAGTTGAGCCGGGGATGTGGTAAGGGCCCGGGCCGGGATGTGACATCTAGGATTACTATCTGATAGTGGGGATGGTTTATTATGAAGGGTAATTTTGTCCTCTCTGTTTTGGGCGAGATAGGGGGTCACCGGTTAGGTATCATTTGCTGTCATTCAATTAGGGTTTCGGGGAGGGTCTGCGAAATAGAGATAGATAGAGAGAGATGGCCATGGAAGGAGGGAAAGAGGGAAGGGTAGGGGTCTCGGCACTGTTGCCGCAGATGAGAGGGTCGGTATGGTCAAAGAAAACCATATGGGTCGTCAGGATTTCAGGGAGATGGGGAAGGGGTCATCAACAAACCCTACCAAGGGTAAGGTGTGTCGGATCTTGCGTTGCATGCCTCAAATCCAAAGGTTTGTTCCTTTTTTAAATTGTTTTCTTTAATGGTGCCTTAGATTTTCTAATTGTTTAGTATGTTAGGTCCAGTTTTAGGGGATTTGTGATTTTATAGAGAGAGATGGATAGGGAGATAGAGATTGACAGATGGAAGAAAAACCATGGCTGTGTGCATATATTTTTTTGGGTTAATTAATGGGTTAGCGCGCAGGGTCAGTGAGGAGAGTGATAAAGGGGTGTATAGGAGGGTATGGGTTTTCACCTTTTTGCTCCGATTCAACAGGTTATGCACTGTTTGAAAATCATTGTTTATTGTTTTGTTTTCCGTTTGCTTTGTAAAAACCATATTTCAATTTTTTTGGTTTCACTGTGCTCATTTCTATGCTTCTTAATAACTTCCTGGTGTTTACTTTTCATCCCTTTGTTGGTAGATTTTTTCCCCATTTCTTGGTTCCTTATGTATTCCTTGGTACAAATCTGTCTAATTTTTGGCTATGTGAAGATCCTTGGAGGTGAGCTACATGAATGTTGTTTTGAAACACAGAGCTTTATCCCCTTGAATCTGCAATTCATAGTAGTAGCCTCACCCTTTCGCTATTATCTGCTTTGTTAATACCATATTTAGGGCCTCCGTATTTAGATCTCGTACAAATACTCAGGGGACTTAAATGTAATTATGTAATAAAGGAAGAAGCAAATATGTAATAAGTGAGGAGCCCTTATTCTATAAAATGACTTCTCACCCTCACAATTAGAGGAGGCCATTTCTGAAGCCAATCCCTAAAGCTCCTCACCCCCTCTAAAAACTATCACTTTCAGAGCTCTCTCTCCCTGAGATAAATACATAATCAGTGTGGACGTAGCCCAAACCTTGGGGTGAACAACAATACATCTTATGTTATTTACATTACTTGCAGATTCACGGTCGGATTTACGTTGTTCCAAGACATCCGGTTTTGTGCATCAACATTTGGCGCCGTCTGTGGGAATCGATACGAAAAGTTGCGTTGGTTCTTTCTCGATTTTTCACCTCCACAATGAATCTGCAGAAACTGAAGAACCAAACACCTGCACAGTCACTGCAAAACCTATGCCATGCTTTGCAAGGTGACTCCGCCTGACACCGAGAAGCTCACCTGCAATACCTGCATGACTCCCTGGCACGCTGCTTACCTCTGGGCCAAGCCCAAGTCCCTAGCACGCTGCCTGCCTCTTGGCCAGGCCCGTGGAGGAATTTGCATAGGCTTATTAGGAATTTATGAAGATCCAGAAGCCTAAATCCTCCTCCTCTTCCCAACCTCTCTATCCCTCTCTCCTCGCGACGGCGCATTAGATGTCCCATTCCAATCACGACCCCAACTCCGACTCGTCCAAGGCCCGCCTTTGCAACCCCTACCAAGATCTCCAAGTTCCCATACGAAACCTCTACCAGCTACCTACCTCCCCGAAAATTCTTCGTCGAAAAGGCTAAACGTCAGCGTCGCTCCTAGGGTGAAATTCTCACTTATTACACCGGCTGCCCCTACCTCACCGGAGCAGTTGGAGGTGGCGCCGTCGGTCTCCTTCCCGGCTTTCGATCGTTCATGTCTGGAGACACCACCAAAGCTCATGATCAATAGGGATCTCAACTCCTCTGGCCACACGGGTCGGGCTTTGAGGAACCGGCTAGGGTGATTGGGTTGATCTATGCGGGTATGGAGGGTGAGATTCAGGCTGTCAGAGACACTAACGATGTTGGCGGCTGGACTGGGCAACTGGTACGATTTACCGAGCTGCGAGGCACTGGAACATCAATACCTATTAGCTTCTGCACCCCAATTTTATCCATCAGTGCAGTCTCATGTTCCTTTGGCAGAACAGTACAGAGGACGGCATCCATCAGTTTGAGGGTGGCTAAGCTTTCACTATTAACTGAATCATATGTGCAAATGACTTACGGTCTGTCTTGATTCCTCCTCCTGGATTTATTCTGATTCATGGTGCTAGAAGGAGGGTTGGAGTCCGTATTCAGGAACGCAACCGTGTACACTCTACCTGCAAAATGATCAATGCAAGTTTAGATCTACATGCAAATTTGATCATCCATTGCAAACCATGAGAGCAAATGTGGCAATTGGGGCCGACGAGCAACGAATCGTACTTGGGGAGAGCCATCGTGCCCAACTGTGTTTATGACGTGAGAACAGGGTTCTGTGGATACGGTGGTTGGTGCCGGTACAACCATCATCGTGATTGTGTTGCAGGACCATGTCTGTGATTTTAAATCTCGAGCTCCATCAGCATGGTGAAGAACCAGAACAAAGGTGTGAAGATTGGGATTATGCCACCGATGGATCAGGTTCTGTGGAGGACCCACCTGCTTGAAGCTTCATTGATGGGGGGTAGCCATGTGAAATCATCTACTGAAAAAGCCACGAAACAGAACAAGCAGAAAGGAGTGGGTCTTGGCTAAAGGGGGGCTTTGCTTTTGAAGACCCCGAGAGTCTTCAAGATGCTAAAGTTGGCGAATCCAATGCTACTTTAGAAAAAAAGAGGTCATAGACTCAGCCTCAGCGGCATTAACCAGTTAAATCCAACTCAGAGGGGGTGGGCATCAAGTAATCAAGTGAGTTGGGGCACAAAAACAAAAGAGAGAGGTGCAGTGGGAAACAAAAGCGAAAGCAAAGTAGAAAAGTAGAAAGAAAGCAATCAAGTGAGCAGCAGAAAAACATTGCAAAAGTAAGGAATAAACACCCCACCCAAATGATGTAATTTATTTTTATTATCTTTTGGAGACATCTGTATAAACCCCATCAGAGGGTAATATGTATAAACCCCATCATAGGGTAATTAAAAAAAAAAAGCAAGCCCAAAATAATGGGCTACAATGTCATGGGCGAAGACCCATATGCCCAAAAGATCCAGGCCCTCTATTACCACCAACCAGGAGATCAAAAGTACGCCCAGTACTCCACAATTATTCGGCAACCTGCCGCTATTACCACCAACCAGGTGATGAAATGTACAACCCATACTCTAATATCATTTGGCAACTAGCCATTCATGCCACCAACCAGGTGATGAAATGTACAAACCATACTCTCCTTCATGCCACCAACCAGGTGATCAAAAGTACGCCCAGTACTTTAAATCATACATGAGCATTACTCCTGTTAATCATACATAAACATTCATGAGCATCACTCATCCAATCATACATAAACATTCATGAGTATCACTCATCTAATCATACATAAACATTCATGAGCATCACTCATGTCAACATTCATGAGCATCACTCATGTCAACATTCATGAGCATCACTCATGTCAACATCCATGAGCATCACTCATGTCAATCAACATAAACATTCATAAGCATTACTCATGTCAATCAGCTTCAAAAACTTTATTTACAGAGCTACAACTTCAAAAGCTTCATTTACAGAGCTACAGCTTCAAATGTTTCATTTATAAAAGCTCTAGCTTCAAAAGCTTCATTTACAGAGCTCTAGCTTCAAAAGCTTTATTTACAAAGCTTTAGCTTCAAAAGCTTCATTTACAAAAGCTTTAGCTTCAAAAGCTTCATTTACAGAGCTCCAGCTTCAAAGCTTCACTTGCAAAGCTTCACCTACAAAGCTTCAGTGCAGGGTATACAAATACCACATCCGAACAACCGCCACTTCAGCCTATACATGGATTCAATTTGAAGTTTCCAGCTAACAGACTCTATTGACAAAGACTTGGAGGACTACATTTTGTACCATATATTGGGCCTTATGAAAAATACTTGGGGGACTTAGCCCATTATTTATGTATTGAAGAGCGAGCCCTTATTTTGTAAAAGAGACTCCCTCACTTTCATTAGAGAGCATCAACTCTAGCCCATCACTTATGTATTGAGGAACGAGCCCTTATTCTATAAAAGGGACTCCCTCACCATCATTAGAGAGCATCAACTCTAGCACATTATACATGTATTAAGGAGCGAGCCTTTATTCTATAAAAGGGACTCCCTCACCATCATTAGAAAGCATCGCCGCCTACTGAGCAACCGCCTCGTCGCGAGCATCAACTCTAACCCATCATTCATGTATTGAGGAGTGAGCGCTTATTCTATAAAAGGGACTATCTCACCTTCAACACCACAAGCCGAGCCAACCAAGGCAACATAAGCCACGGCCGAGTAGCCTCACAACATATGCTACTTCTAGTTGAGCATCATTTCAGATTGAGCACCACCTCATATCAAGCATCAGTTCAAGACAACATCTAATTACTTCGGCCCACACATTGACTGAATTTCAAGTCTCCAGCCAAAAGACTCTCTTGACTGAAGACTTGGGGGACTACTGTTAATACCATATTTAGGGCCTCCGTATTTAGATCTCGTACAAATACTCAGGGGACTTAAATGTAATTATGTAATAAGTGAGGAGCCCTTATTCTATAAAAGGACTCCTCACCCACACAATTAAAGGATGCCAATTCCTAGGCCCTCTCATCCCTCTCAAAGCTCTCACTCTCAGAGCTCTCTTTCCCTCAGATAAATACATATCAGTGTGGACGTAGCCCAAACCTTGGGGTGAACCACGATACATCTTGTGTTATTTACATTTCTTGCATATTCACGGTCGGATTTACGTTGTTCCAAGACCTCCGGTTTTGTTCATCAACATGCTTAAAGCAAAACATTTTTATTATGGCCTTGGTTGCTTGACATTTTTAGCTATATAATTTGCTATACTTTTGTTTTGGTTACTTCAGTTAGATGTAATGTCACCCAACATAGTATAATAGACAAAATCACCATCTCTGTTCTCTTCAAGATAATTTATTTCGTAATCCAACTTGGCAAATGATATAATTTGTTGAAGAGAGAAAGCAAGCTTTGTTTGCAATAGTATGTATAAGTCAGATCTCTTATTTTCCTGCAAATGAATAGAATTAATGCAATCCTCGGTCAAATCATTTATCACATTTAGACAAGTTCCCAATTATTTTTGCATATGAAGAAGACCATCTTCACCAACACCGGATTTATCTGCAAACTGAATTTTGATCCCCCCGAATTTATTAATCAAGAAGCCACTGTTTTAATAAAATTTGGCATAATCTTTAACATGAATATAGAAGGAAAGAAGCAAAATAGGCCTCGAATGGATGTATATGTGTAGAAATTATGTTGGAAGGTTAGTTATACTTAGGCTTATTCTCAAGTATAGTATAAATTCTTGGGTTATTTGGATTTCAATTTTTATCAAACTTTGCCTTGCTTATGTATTGATCTCATAACTGTCGCTTTCGTACAACAACCCAAATATGGAATCTGCCATTTGGATTCTATATGGAAGTTGTGAAGCTTTTTTCCCTCAAAATTTTGGTCTTTTTGTTTTTGTATGTTGGTTTTAAAACAAGGGTTATTATACAAAATGGTCCCTGAGATTTGCATGATCAATAGAAATGGTCCTTGAGATTGAAAATCAATAGAAATGATCCCTGAGATTGTCTACCATCCATGATTTTGGTCATTCCATTAAAAACTCTTTGGGCAATTTTCAAAGTTTCGTAACTTAATCGATTCTTAACCAAATTCGACCCATAATATATAAAAATGGAGATAAGAAAGTGTAGAATAAGATTATACTTATTTAGAAGCCCAATGATTTCCAAAGATGGCCGGAAAATAGTCTGAAAGGTGACTAGTCCGTGGGAAAACTGGAAAACTCGCCAGAAACTGGGTTAACTTTAAACGTTTATAACTTCTTCAATACTCAACGAAATCAAGTGATTCAAAAATGAAAATCATACTTCTCAAAGATAAGAAGAGAATGGTATCTTTCTTTACTGCTAACTCGACATGATTTGGCCGAAAACTGCTCGAAAGTGGCTAACTCGAAAATGGTTAGCCACTTTTGAGCCGTTGTTCAACCAAAACATGGCGAGTTAGCCTTCGAAAAAAGTACCATTCTCTTTGTCTCATCAAGAAGTATTATTTTCATTTTTGAATCACTCGATTTGGTTGAGTATTGAAGAAGTTATGAATTTTTAAATTTTACCCAGTTTCCGGCGAGTTTTCCAGTTTTCCCGTGGACCAGTCACCTTTTAGGCTATTTTCCGGTCATCTCCGGCAACCATTAGGCTTCTAAATAGATATAATCTTATTTTCCACTTTCCTATCTTCATTTTGATATATTATAGGTCGAATTTAAGAAACGATTGAGTTACAAAACTTTGAAAATTGCCCAAAATCGTTTTTAACTGAAGGACAAAATCATGGATGGTGTACAATCTCAAGGACTATTTCTATTGATTTTCAATCTCAAGGATCATTTCTATTGATCATGCAAATCTCAGGAACCATTTTGTATAATAACCCTTAAAACAAATAAAAAGTTTTTGTATTGATATTTTGCTTTTGTTCCTAAACAAACTTCTGAAAAGATTGTCACCTTATTATTTGTTTATGTGCCAGTGCCAAGTTATGATGGTGCTCATTGCTCTAGGAAAATTGGGAGGGGAAATTTTCATATGCTTTGTGGAATCTTTGATGCAATTAGCATTTTAAATTTGACCCCTCTGATTAGTTTTTTTTTTTTTTTGATAAATTATGTTGCGATCTATGTGTGTTGCTAATGAAAGAAGATAAAGGTTTAGCCATGATTCTTAATGGTCCCTGAAACTTGTTGATGCACAAAATCAGTGGGGATTCTGGTATAACAGAAAATGTTAAGTTTGTGACCTTCGCTAGATTGCTCCGGTCACTAGTGTGGATAAGTATGTAAATGGATAGACACAAGGAAGCAAACACAAGATGTACGTGGTTCACCCAGATTGGTTATGTCTACGGAGTAGAGAAGTTCTCATTAATTGTGAAGGGTTTATACAAGTACATAGGTTCACCTGGTTGGAGGGAAACTTTTCTGAGTCCTTGACGATATAACGTTAATCGGTGCTCAGTAGTTTTGGGATTGGCCAAGTATGGTATAAACAAAACTCATGGGTACTTTCACTTGCTATGCATACGGTGATAATTGTGGCTGAGGCTGTTATGATTCATAACTAGGCAACTTCCTCACATTTCCTTTGGTTGTGTAATGATTTTCTTTGTCCTAACTTCACTTGCCATCATATGTCTAGGCTTGGGTTACCCTTGGTAGAGCACAGTTAAACTTTGGGGAGGCTGATAGTGTCATTCAAAGCTTCGACAGAGCATTAGCCATCAAGGTATTGTTTCACCTTTCAAGAAATTATAATTTGTACTTCTCAAAGCTTCTTACACTTTTTCTGATGCCCCTTTGAGCCACTGACCTTAGATGGAGTCTGATACTGTAATATTATGTGCTAATCTAATAAACCCTGCAGCTTATTCGTCTTCTTCATGGGTAAAATAACATGACAGAAAGGAGCAGTAACCGGCTCACCCATTCCCTTGATGATCGTTATAATCTTCGTTTTCTTAGTCTCCTCTATGCCCTCCTCATCGAGAAAGTTCTCAAACCTGTTCCCATATGTGTATTGTTAAGTTGCTAATTTATAGATTAACCTGCTGTGATTCTGTGCTTGAAGTCAGGCATATGGTTAGACTTCCAAATTGATGCCTTAGTAGCTTCAGTGCTTGCCTTAAAATTACTATAGGCATAACTGTTACAGTTCAAATGTATGAAGGTTTTTTTACAAGGCATTTGTGATAGACCGTTGTACTTTAATCTTCTCCCGGGTCCCCAATTACAACAAAAATCAAAATTGTATAAATATTAAGAACACAATGAAACTGTAAAAATTATATGGTTCTAAAGTGATATAAACCGTAAATGGAGAAAATACGGGTGCATGTATTGGTGCATCAGATGTACAGATTAGGACCGGTTCTCTGTGATTAAAGTCTGGAAAAATACAGTGAAAAAGGTGCAACTTTTTAATGGGATTGACAATTTTCGGCTTAGTTTTGGCTAAGAAATAATTAGAGTGTTGCTTATTAAGTTGAGTTAACAAATTTGCAGGATGCAACAGAATGCATGGGAGAAGTTTTGAAATGAGTTAAGAAGATCCAGCTCAAAAGAGCATACAAGATAGGGAATTGGTATGCTGCTTTGTCTCTGTGTTGGATATTTATGTTTATGTTCTGTCGCTAAGTAGATTTTATAGTGTTCTAAATCTGTTTTGAAAATTTGCTTAAAGATTGGACATGTTATTGGATATTAGCTAAATTACTCATTTAACCATTTACATGCATTTGATCACAGATATTGAGAAACCTTAGAATTAATCATCTGTAACAATAAATGTTAATTATTCAAGCTTGATTTCTTGGCAATGGCTTCCTTCGTTAACCTCTACACCTACTGTTAAAACCCACCTCCAAAATAATTGGAAAAAATTGATATTTCCACCCCCATTTGCCACGTGTCAATCATCAAACCCCTCCTTCTTTTTTTTTTCTTTCTTTTCTCTGTCCCTCACCCCGTGATTCTTCTTCTCTGTCCCTCTCTTTCCCGAAGCTCTCTCTTCCTCTCAACTCTCCCGCGCATCTCTCTCTCTCCCTCAACCTCTCTCGTATCTCTCTCCCCTTGACTCGTGAGGACCTTAGCATTTCCAGGAGAGATTCTTCACGAACCCGGGACTCTCCCTGCACCGCGAGACCGACGGCACGGAGCAAAGCTCCGGCGAGTTTTCTCCATTTTTCCCGTCGGGTAGGTCTCAAATCTCACTCTCGTACCTAGTTCTTGGTTTGGTTGTGATTTAGAAGTTTGAACCTTACCTTTTTACGTAGGTTTTTGCTTCGAAACGGTCGTGGGTGAGCACACCCACTTTTCCGGTGATCCCGTGCACCCCGAGAGCTTTCCCGGTCACCTCCGACCGAGTTACGACGTTTGGAAGGTATAAATCTCTTCCTCTCTCCTTGTACTTCACGTTCGTACTTAGATCGGAGCTCGAAACCCTAGTTTTCAGGTGACCAGAGCTGTAGCAGCTCCGGCCTTCTTCTTCCCCGCGCCAGGCCGTCCGGCCTTTCCCCCATTTCCTTTCCCGCGGGCCTCCAGCCCGTTTGTCTTGGGCCCAGTACCCTAACCCATTCCCTTTTTATTTTTAGTTCTAGTTTTTAAAGCCCAAAAGGCCACGGGCCTTATTGTTGAAGGGCCTAGGGCCGGTTTTGTCCCAAGGGCTTAAAGCCCTGTTTCTGTTAGTAAGGCCTAAGGGCCTTGGGCCCGTGCAGGGTGTGGGTGTGTGTGTGTGTGTGTGTGTGTGTGTGTTTAAGTTTATATGTTTGGGCTTAAGCCCAAACCCCCTTTCCATATCCTTTTAAATCCTAAAGCCCTAGGTTCCCAAAACCCTTTAAAAACCCTAAACCCATCCAATCCCAATCTCCTAATTTAATTTAATTCAAACTCAATATTTTAGAAAATCCTTTTATTTATTAATTATATTTTTGTGCTTAGGTAAAATTGCTATTAAGGAAACTCGTAATCCTGATTCGCGCGATTCTTCTGCTAAGGAATATTTGTGAGTGGACCCCTTCTAAAATAGCATGATTTTATAATTTAATTGTATAAATGTTTAGCATGCCTACGGATTTATGATTTGATTTATGTGAAGCCTGATGATTTAATATATTGATTTTCGTCTCGTGTTTTAGTGAGGAATTAATTGTTAGCCTATACTGAGCTATATTTTAATATATCGTATTTTCTATAAAAACCATGAACTGGTAGACTATCTGACAGATGACGATAGGATGCTAGAACATGTTTTGAACCCCTCTTTATAGCGTAGACGATATTCGGTAACCTATGCTATGAAGTGGTATTTATTGAGAGACATAAATATTTGTGCGTACCTAGTAGACACTATGCCGCCTGGGGCGAGGATCTGGTGTTGGCATGTGGGCCGGGAGAAATAATCCCTAGCGAAAGGCTGAGGGACACGGAGACAGGCATTGGGCCGGGAGGGAGTTATCTCTGGCTACGGGCACAGAGACTGAGGTGCAGGCATTGGGCCGGGAGTTATATTTATACAGTGATCCTTCTAGCAGCACACCGCGTTTGCGAGACGATTTATGATACGTTTATTGTTTTGATTCTGCGATGATTTTCCGCTTCATATATGATTTTTGAGATATATGGCATGCTAGGATTTTTATTAAATCCATCACTTATTATGCTAGTAGTTTTCATTTATATAAACTTTGGGGGTTAGTATCTTGATAACTGTTTTATTATTATTGTATATAAACTTGGTCCACTCACCTTTGTTTTGCGCCCCCATTCAGGACTTAGAATCAAGGCACCTAATCCCGGCTTGAAGACACTTCCGCAGTAGCATCTTCGGATCCTCTCGACGTATGACCCACTCCTTTATCCATTAAATTTTATCTTAATTCTTTTTAGTGATTAGGTTTAGTTGTATGCTCTGAGCACCATTCCTAAACTTTTAACTCTTAGTATTTCAAATTTCTAACCCTTATTTCTTAGCTTTTGTATCAATTAATGGCTTTCGTCACCCCCGGGTGTCGGCCAGCACGTGTCGGTCCTGGTATTCGGGGAATATCAGGGTCGGGGCGTGTCACCTACGTCTCTCTTCACTTGCCCACTTCCTCCGGTCTCTGTTTCTCTTTCTAATCTCTATTGAGTTTCTTTCAATAGATGGTGAACTTTGGCATTACAGAATAAGGATCTCCATAGAGGGAAGGCCAAGACCTGGTACAAACATACTTTTATGACTCCCGACTGCGTGGTGATCGAGATGAATTAGTTTCTAGAGAAACCAAGGTCCTAGAGATTGAAATCAGACACCGCCGACCTGAAGTCGAGAATCTACTTAATAAGCCTGGATGGGCCGCCCTTATTCTCGTTAGTGCTGAGAAGCTCATTGAAGTCCTTTCTCATAACCTAAGGGAGAGAACTAGCTGATGCTAAAGAGCGAAAGAGGTTCCAGGTGGTTGCCCTCTCGGTCGTAATTGGGTTGCCATAAAAGCCAGTAAATCTCCAGTGCAGAGTCGGCGTTGCATCCAATTTCTGAATCGATGTGATTATCAGAAGCAGAGAGAACCTTTAAGTCAATGCTGGAGTGCCATAGCAAACAGAGGCTTCATGCACTTCCTCAAGACTTGATACAAAATGACCTGCCAAAACCCAACTTGAATTTCAGAGACAAAATACTATGACGCGAAGATTTGGTTTCACACTAGAAAACCAAGATGGGATCTTGCTACTTGATGATGTCTTGCAACGCCTGAACTTTCCAAGGGTTCCTAAGCCCCGGCAATTCCAGAATAAGATTTTCATGGTTTAAGATGCAGCTGCACCCTGTCAATCGTCGCTGATAATGTAGAAGGTAGGTGCTTGTTCCTGCCCAGCTAGCCCCCATTCTTAGCCTCTTCCATCTCATTGGAAGAGCTGATAGTGATGTCACAAAGATGATCAGAATCTAAAACCTCATCGTCATGTGATGACCTGGGACAGGGGGATTCAGCATCCACATGACTACCAGACCTGGATTTGGAGCTACGAAGGTTCAGATTTGAGAGATAGAGGGGACGACCCCTTTTTGGGTTGAGGAAGAGTCGAGGTCTTTTAGTCGGGGAAGAGACCAAAATTGACTCCATGCTCCTATCGTTGGATTGCTCGACCAGATGTGATGTATGCTTTGCTGATGTGTAATAAGTTGGTGCTAGGTGGAAAACAACCTTAGGCTAAGATTTTAGAGAGGCTGGTCTGAACATGATCCGAGGCTCGTAAAAACCCGTCCACATCCTTTAAGGCCCATGGAGGAAGCCTGTTGGGGTCATACCTGTTTTTTTCCAAGGAAAGCCCATTAACAGCTATGGACATGGTGACCTGGGACAGGGGGATTCAGCATCCACATGACTACCAGACTTGGATTTGGAGCTACGAAGGTTCAGATTTGAGAGATAGAGGGGACGACCCCTTTTTGGGTTGAGGAAGAGTCGAGGTTTTTTGGTCGGGGGAGAGACCAAAATTGACTCCACGCTCCTACCGTTGGATTGCTCGGCCAGATGTGATGTATGCTTAAGCTCAGGATTGCTGATGTGTAAAATAAGTTGGTGCCAGGTGGAAAACAACCTTAGGCTAAGACTTTAGAGAGGCTGGTCTGAACATGATCCGAGGCTCGTAAAAACCCGTGCACATCCTTTAAGGCCCATGGAGGAAGCCTGTTGGGGTCATACCTGTTTTTTTCCAAGGAAAGCCCATTAACAGCTATGGACATGGTGTCATTAGAGAAAGGGTTCTGTGATTAAAATCTGGCTGCCGATCAGTACTGATGAATGATGATGGGGAGGGGAAACGTACTCACCTCCGACGCAACAATTAGATCGTGGGGGGGACAGCGAGTCAACAGTTGTAGGGATGGCAGGTCCGACGGTCAAAGAATTGTCGGTGTACTCTGCCAGTCTGGATTGATGACATTTAGCCTATCTAGCCAGGAATACGGTAGTCGAAATGTTTGAATCTTCATCGAGCAGGTCGTAGAAACCATCATCGTCGATTTCCCATTTGCATCTCCAATGGTGCTCATTAGCCCCAACTCTGCTAAACAGCCTCGAAATTAGGAATAGTAGAAAACACGCCCCAAACAGACTTTCGATGTGAAGTGATTGGTCGAATTGGCTATCACCAGACGGCAAAATGGGAGTCGGACGAGGGCAGCCGCTTGAAAGACCCAGGCGACCACACTTATAGCAGAAAATTCTGAGACCTTCATAGTGTAGCCGAATAATATATAAACCTAACTTTGGGCATGGCACCGAGAAGCTGGTGAGCAATGGCTTTAAGGTATCAAAATCGACTCGCATGCGAAGAAAGCTTTTGAACCCGATCTCTAGAAAATCCTTAACCTCTAGAACTGCCCCCATCTTAGAACCCAAGCATCTCACATTCTTCAAGGCGCAGTAGTTCCTACGGATACCGTGCGCCTGGATCCAATCAATGGCCCTGTTAGGGATTATATCATCGAGGGAGTGAAATGACGGCCATAGTTTCACTGAGAAGGTATAGTCTCTGATGAACCAGGGATTTCCTTCCAAAAGCCTCCTGGTGACGGCTTCTTCCCCAACCGTGATAGCATACAAGTTTGCTTTCGCACGAAGAACGCGAACAACCCCCATCTTGTTCCAAGCAGAGCGAATAACCTTCTTCACCACAGTCTGGGAAGGTTCTTGGTCAGCGATGAGTCTACCCACAAGATGAATGGTGGTATCAAATCTTTCCTCAAGGGTAATGTTCAAACAATCAAGTTCTTCCTCCCCACACTCATGGTGAAACACTGAAGAAACTTGCCTACAACCCAGGGAGCAAGATACATCCAAATAAAGATACAAGATCAACAATGTGGCTACACAAAATTAATCCCAAAGATACTAATGAAATCGGGAACAATTTTTTCATAGTCTAGTTGAGAGAGAAGTTGAGAGAGAGAGAAAAATCCCTCCTTCTAAAGAAACACTTTTGGAGGAGAAGGTTAGGTGAATGATAAAAAGAGGGAGGAGTTCCCCTCTTTCTTTAGACTAAATTTGTATTTTTATAGAGAATTAGTTCTAAAACATTTTTACTAAAATCACTTTCAATTATTTTAAATACTTCTAAACAAGCCCTAAAACACACTAAAAAATAAAAACAAAAATGCGTATTAAGATGAGCATTTCGGTTAACACGTACACCAAACAATTGTATTCAAATGGCGACACATTTCCAGTACTAACATAATTCAGTCTATCCACTTTGGTAACGTAAAGAAGAGGTAAACCATGAATTTAAACTTGGAGGCAGATTGTTTGCCTTTCTTTCTCATGCCCTTCTCATCCCTTTCTATTTGTGCGGTCATGGTTAAGCTACGTCAACATTTTATATTCATATTGTTTTTTGTTTTATTATCTCTATTAAAAAATTAATATAAAATATTGACGTGGCTTAACCGTGATCCTACAAATATGAGGAAATTAGAAAGGTATGGGAAAAAAATGGCACACAATTTGCTCTTTTAAACTTTGGCAGAAGAAAGCAAAAGATTTAAATAAATTATTGAACCATGAAGAAGGTTGAGATTTGTTTTTATCTACACAAGCAATTGAAGAGTAAAAAACCATGAGCTAACAAAAATGGGTCGTCATCACCAAGTTAGTTTGGTGACATTTTTCTTATTAATTTTGGAAGATGGTACTAAATTCATATTTTCTATCTTGTTGATCAAAAGGAAAAAGTTATATGCCTCGGTTGAAAGTACATTTAAAATTGTTGAAAACATTTTTAGTAAAAATATTTTAAAACCAATCTTTTATAAGAAAATTTTCAAATAATTTTAGGCCCAAAAGTATTTTTTTTACAAGTGTTTTCTGTTATTTTAAAAATATTTCCAAACGAGCTCATAGTTAATTATAAACATAAATAGTTTCTTAAAATAATGTATGATCATTATCATCTATTCATACAAAACACACAGAGTAAGGTAGCCAACCAAGATATACACAGTTGAATGATCCATTTCTAGTGGGAAAGAATCATTTTCACACCATTCTTACTTCCATGGTTCGATTTCAGTCGTTACTCTTTGATGGATATTTACATATACAATCAAACTATTTAGACACAAAATTAATTTACTTGTTAAGATACTCTCTTAAATATGACATGTAATGTGTCCAATTCTTGATCAAAATTAGGCTTTTAATATTCAAAGGCCGAGTGGCGTCACAAGATTTAATTATGCATGCATGTCATTTTCCTCATGAATTTTTCTTTTAACAAGAAATGATAGCAATTTTCTATTAACGAACGATAGCAAATATTTGGGTTGTCACATGGATACAATTTCTAGTCACAAGACTCACAAATATATGATTTGGAGGTAGTTCACACAAACGAGCAATTATGCTAATCCTTTATTGGATACCAAAAGTGCGTGAACTAGCACAAGCACAATCAGTACAAATCTGCTACAAAGACGGCAGGTGCAACAGACTTAATTATACCAGTGCACCCATAATGTCATTGTCATATAAACGAGACCACATCAAATTATCACTAACAAATGAAGCCACATCAAAACTACCGATCACACTCGGGGCCAAAATCACTCACTAGGCCACATCAAAACCACCGCTACCGAAATTTATAATCTTATCAATTAAATGTCTTTATTAAATCTTTTGACTACAAAAAATAAAGCGTCATAATTAAGAAATTGATTTAATAACAGTGAGATATAAACTTGTATGAGGCAGACCTTGCCTAGTTGCATTATAAATATGGAAGAAAATATTCGACGATAATCCTATCGACTAAAAAATTAAGCACGGACTATCTCAACAAAAAATAAAAAAAATAAAAAAACGCACGGACTGCATTTTATTCAACCTAGAAAAGAATAAACTGTGTTCTTTTGTCAACCGTGAAGTCGTAACCAAGTTATTAATCACGCTTGGATCAGAGCGTTCACATTTCATGATGCTTGTGTTGATATTGTTTGTGTTTTCTAAACAAATTTGGACCGAGAACTTAAGGTCCATCGAATCACGTTTACTTGGAATGATTTGATCAAAGTTTAGCAGAGTGAGAAATTTTTTAACTACGTGATCAGTTAGTCTTACGATGTTTTATCTCTAATACATATAAAATTTCTTAAATTGACTTGGAGGTTATAGAGAGATGAAAGTGATACATTTATACACTCATAACTCAATTTTACTTTACACACAACTTTGTTAATTGTTTGTTATTGATCTTTTTCAATTCATTCGATTCGAAACTGAAAATTAAAAGAGGTGTACAAAAAATAAAAATAAGTGTATGAATAGCATTATCTTACTTATATTACTAGGTAGAGGATCATTGTGTCCCAAAATTCTTCCCAAACTTGATTAGAGGACTTGTCAAACTTAGCTTTGGTTTGATACTGAGGTGATTCTGAAAAAAGTGGCTATAAAAAAAAACTGGGAACTTTTTTATGTTTGATAAACATTCAGCTTCAGTTTTTTTTCATAGTTTTGGATGGAAAAAAACCAGAAACACAAAGCTGCAAAACCCAGCTTTGAAAAACCAGCTTTTTTCACATCTGTTTTACATAAAAGTTTATCAAACACTATAATATTGCTTTTTTTCTTTTCAAAAGCACATTTACAAAAAAGTTTACCAAACACTCTGCTGCTTTATTTCACAGCTGCTTATTCTCATAGCACAGCAGAAATAATTTTTTTTCAAAGCACAGCAATATCAAATCAACCCTAATGTGAGATTAGTGCTTTTGAAATATTTTAGTGTAATCGGAACACAAAATGGTACTTTACATGTCATTATCTAATTAGAGATTTTTTTTATTTTTTAATTATCACCTTAATTGAATAATAATATATGATATTTCACTCATGTGCAAAGGATATTGAAAAATCTGTCGGACCTTCCATTATGGTATGAAAGGGGGCGTGTATAATTGGTCACGTGACAATAGGGGGAAGAAACACGTGCATTCCAAGTCGGCAACTGTTTATGGCTGGCAATGTTGACTCTAACAGGGGTATTTAAGTAAATTCAATAGCCAAAGTATAGTCGTGATTGATTCCATGCTTCAACTGTAGGGTTACTGTTGAGGTTTTTCCGTGACAATGATTAAAAAGCAGACAACGGTTAGAAACCAAAGAAAAAACAAAGTTACGAAAACACCCCCCCTGAAGTTTTAGCCAATGATGTCTTTCCGTGACAGATGACGGGACCTTTTTGTGTCGTCAAGTTGAAAAGCAGATAAATGATGTCTTTCTCCAATAAATACAGAGATGCTAACTGGATAGATAATTTCAGTGATCAAGCAATTAACTTGGATAGAGTTTGCACAAAAACACAAGAAGAGTAAAATCCTTAAAGCAAATATGTCACAAAGTATTATATACGCAACAAATCCGAATCGATGTTTAGGGCATCTCTATTGAGAAAATATAAAATTTGTGATGGAAAAATCATATTTACGTTTCTAATAGATGTAAATAAAGCTAGACTCCAATGAAAATAATGAAAATTTGAGATCCCATTTAATTTTGTCTCTTTGATTAGCAGGACTCATCATCAAAAGATGTAAAAAAAGAATATAAATTTAAGTTTATATTTACATCTTTCGACGAAGATGCATAATTTATATTTCACCGTTGGATAATTTTCTAGCAAAGAAAAAAAATATAAAATGTCCATTTCAAAGTACTTTTGAGAGATGCCCTTGAGAAGAAAAACTTACTTACCGTTATAATTGTTTAGTAATCTGAAATAATTGTATACCGTTATGCATTTTAGAATCCAATTATGTAAATAATCATTCAATGTTATGTGCTAAAATCCGGTTATGTAAAGATATGTGATTAACTCGAGATACAATAGTTATAACATTCCAAATTGCGAATAATCTGGTAGTTCTCAAAACAAAGAAAAAAAAAACTAACGAAAAGTTCTAAAAAAACTTTAGTTTTTAATCAAAAGGACAATATAAATTGTAAGTGAATAGTATCATGAATGACTTTTTAAAGTAAAAAAATGGCATTCACATTAAAAGTGAACAGTACCATGAGTGTTTGATTAAGATTCCAAAAAAAAAAAAACACTTTGGAAAACAAAATGTGAGAAGGGTGTAATAGTAATTTCATCAGGTGTATTACAATTGTTATTTTTCTTTTTTGGCATGAAAATGCGTATTAATGTGTTGTGAGTGTAGGATTTGGTGGTGAAAGTCTCTCTCTCTCTCTCTCTCTCTCTCTCTCTCTCTCTCTCTCTTCGCTCGAAGTCTTGAAGTCTTGAAGTCTCAAAGACACTCCACCAGTTGAGCACCCAAAAACCTCGTAAACCCTTTTTCTTCCATTTCATTTCTTTACCGAGTGACGCGAGCGAGTTAAGAAATGGCGACTCAGTTACCGAACGATTTCAAGTGCCCAATTTCCCTCGAAATAATGTCCGACCCGGTTATACTCTCCTAAGTGTTGGATAAAAGAATTTTTCCTGCACGAAAGTATATGCTCTTTTGTTTTACTAGAAATTGAATTAGTTAATTACTTGAAATATAGTTTTTTTATTTTATTTTATAATATTTTACGAGTTTCTGGAGGCATCGACAAAGTCAAATATCCCTAATGGGGATGTGGATACCTCATCGTTTGGCCATAACCCATAAGCACCTGACTTTTCCTGCAATTATGTTTAAGCACATTGCACTCTATTTTTAAAATAATAACAATAATAATACATCACTGCATATTATTTTTAAGTTAAGGGTGGAGCTATCCACCTACCTTTTTTTATCTTTGACATATATTTCTCAATTTTTTGACGTATGTTTCTCAATTTTTAGTCGCCGGATTATATGAATTAAAATTGATCAAAATATATAAAGTAACAAAAGATGTGTAAAAAATAAAAATAAAAAGTGTGTAAGTGTGTGGATAGCAAATTATCAGCATTCTAAATTAATATTCAACCTTACTTAGTTATTACACCCAATAATCAAGTATAGGATGGATTGTGCTAGAATTCTTGATATTGTCAAGGTCAAGCCATGTATTTGGATCAATATGTTTTCAATCTAGAAAAAAATTATGTTGAAAATGAAAATTTTGAGTGAAATATATTGATTTTTCCTATAGTATAAATACGTGTTAAGTACGATGACCTATGAATGACGTATGACTTACATTATGGGGATTGTATTTCCACATGAGTGTGTTAGGTATCTATTTATACTATAGTTGGTACTCGAAATACACTATAAGAAAAAAAATGAATAAAAAAAAAATCAAGCATGTGGTACAATAAGGTAGAGAATTGGTTTTCGTTACACCTTTTTTCTCTCCCATGCTCATTTTCGTATATTTCTTTCCTTTGGAGTGAGCAAATTAAAGAAAAATCAAGTGACAAAATAAAATATATATGAATATAAGGAGAAAAAATATATACAAAAATCATTTCCGAGGTGTATATTGGAGAATACGAAAAATATTATGGGGTAGATAAGTATTAAGTATGACATCAACAATACCATATACATAAAATTAAGGATTAATCCAAGTCTTTGGACACACAAAGCTTAGGCTAAGGATGCGTTATAAATAGGGGTCCCCCCCCCAATGGTTGGTGCACTCCTGTCAAAAGCTTCATTCCTCACAAACACCATCGCACGCACAGAAAAGAAACAGAGAGAAAGAGAGACTCTTCCATCAATGGCCATCAAAATCTACATTGTGTAAGTTTCTCTCTCCTCTCTCTCTCTCTCTCTCTCTCTCTCTCTCTCTCTCTGCATGTTGGTGATGAGTGGTTCATTAACATGTTTTAGTGCCAAGAGTGGAAGATACTTGGTGTTTCTTGTTGCTACCATTTTACGCTTTCTGAGTTTTTTTCATTGACTTGTATATGAATAAAGATGAAACCTTTTCTGGGTTAATCAGTGTTTTTATTTCCTCCCATATTGTGATTTCTGGGTGTTGTTTATTTCATTATATTAAGTAAATATGTATGATCTTTGATGAATAAAGGTGGAATCTTTTTTTCTGTGTTGATCAAGTTTGCTTCTTGGGAGGTGATGGATTGAGTTGTTGTAAGTTAAGTAATTAAAAAGATTGGCATTTTGATTGAGATGGTTGGTGGGGAATTTGCATTTGTATTTTGTGTTGACTTGTTTTTGGGATGAACATATGTTGGAACATTTAATTGTAAATGATCACTCCTTAACGTCTGCTAAGGTTAATCAATTTAGTGTTAATTAATTTACTTTGGGAGTGCTAATTTGTTTCCTTAATCTTCCTTAGGAAAAGAAAATACAACTTTCTGGGAGNTATCCAACCCTACTTGAGGTGCGTACGCACTAATCACATTGATAAGTTCTTGTCCTATTACAATCTTGATTGCCATGATAAGTTCTTGTCCTATTACAATCACATTGATAAGTTCTTGTCCTATTACTATAGATGGGTCTAAATAAAGTAGGGTTGTTCTATAGTAATAAACATGCAAACACGTCAGTATGTTAACTGTTGTAATGATTACTGTGAAAAGGGATTTACACCTGTGCTCTTCTTCCATGTATTTCGGTTATATGTTTAGTTTCTTACTGAACTATTTGCATGCAGGTTGTTTACAATGCAAATAAACTTTCTGAATTAGTCAATGAGAAGAAGAAAATTCAGAATTGGCTTGGCTACTATCAACTTAAATTTTCTAGAAAATCATCTA
>VIEB01000193.1:290782-395605 GCA_006547085.1 Malus baccata
TGTGAGTATTTTCTTTCTATATAGGGCATCTTTGTTTGAATGTTCGCTGGCTGGATGGTCAGCCGTAATTACTTTTTTTTACCGTCGTTTTGCAATAACAACATCCCGTTTTTCATGCAGGAAATTCATAAAATCATTTATCCAAGGTTTCCTGCCTGGAATTGCTTTGAAGATTTTTCTTATATTCCTTCCCTCTATATTGATGGTCATGTCCAAATTTGAAGGTTTCGGTAGCATATCAGCTCTAGAGAGGAGATCGGCTAGTAGATATTATATTTTCCAATTTGTCAATGTATTTCTTGGGAGCATAATCACTGGAACTGCATTTCAACAACTAGATGAATTCATCCACCAATCTGCCAATGAGTATGTCCTTATATTTGCACCTCAACTCCTTTTAGTTTGCAGTATCCTGATGGTTAGTTAAATGGAATGTAATTTTTCATTTCATACAAATACACTAACATGAGATCGTGGAAGAAGGCAAGTTAATCAAGTTTTGACATCATCTCTTGTGTGCATAAATTGATAGACTGCAATGAATATAAAGGAAAACTATTAAAAAGGGCTTGAAAACTTTGAGTTTTAATGAAAAGGACAAAAAGGTGTTGTAAGTGAATAGTACCTAGATTGACTTTTTAGAGTAAAAATGTGGTTTTTCGTTAAAATGAACATTACATGGAGTTTTTCGTTAAAGTTCCCATGAATATAAGCTTCGTCTGCTCTGTATCTGATATCGACAGTGCTGTTTGATGCAAAAAAATTTGATAATTAATTGGCTATTTGCAGGATCCCGAAGACAATTGGTGTTTCAATTCCAATGAAGGCAACCTTCTTTATCACTTATATAATGGTTGATGGGTGGGCCGGAATTGCTGGTGAGATTCTAAGGTTGAAACCCTTGATTATATATCACCTGAAAAATTTCTTCTTGGTGAAGACTGAAAAGGATAGGGAAGAAGCCATGGATCCCGGAACCCTTGGTTTCAACACCGGTGAACCTCAAATACAACTATATTTCTTACTTGGCCTTGTTTATGCTGTGGTGTCACCAATCCTACTTCCGTTCATAATAGTATTCTTTGCCCTGGCATATGTTGTTTATCGTCATCAGGTAAGTTGCGACATTTTCCAAGAGAAGGGTTTAGTTATTTTTTGGTTGAGATGTTCATTTCTTGATTGAGTAATTCTGCTAAATTCTAATGCATTTCGTTGGTCGATTCTAGATTATAAACGTCTATAATCAAGAGTATGAAAGTGCTGCGGCATTCTGGCCTGATGTCCACGGGCGCATCATAACGGCACTAATTGTCTCACAACTGCTGCTGATGGGATTGTTAAGCACAAAAGAAGCTGCTCAGTCAACTCCACTGCTCATCACACTTCCAGTGTTGACCATATGGTTCCATAGATTCTGCAAAGGCCGTTACGAACCTGCTTTCATCAGACATCCCTTGCAGGTTTGTTGCATTCACTATTGGTTGACCTTGTTCTTTGTTGTGCTGATCGAAGTGATTTGACTGTGATGAACATTTTATTATGGTGGATTGCAGGAAGCAATGATGAAAGATACATTAGAACGCACAAGAGAGCCGAATCTGAACATGAAAGGCTTCCTTCAAAATGCGTACATCCACCCAGTTTTCAAGGGTGAAGATGACAGCGAGAACGATGCACCTGCCCAGGAGTTTGAGAAGGAGCCCGCAGTTGTCCTAACAAAACGCAGTTCTCGAAGGAATACACCAATGCCCAGCAAATATAGCGGTTCTTCTTCATCAGCATCCATACCCGAGGACGATACTCTGAAGATGATCCCTTAAGAGTGTTGCAACTCTTTGTTTAGTTAGCTGTACATTTTTTCCGACGAAAAAGAAGAAGTTAGCTGTACATTTTTGGCTTCGGAGGTTGTAAAGGAATTGTAGAGAGAGTTATTCGGATCTTCATTGTGTAAAGAAACAATCGAGGAAGAAAAAAAAAGGCCTTTCGGTTTTAGATTTGAGGTCAATGCTTAATTTTATTGGTAGTGAAATTAAATTCAACAGGTTTGTTATGTTCTGCGGGTTGCTCTAGCGCGCCATTTATAGGGCACCTTTCATACAACTATGAGACCTCTTGTATCTTTGGTTCCACCTGAACACACTGATCCAGCCTAATTCGAGGTGGTATTCTAACATACGGCCTGTCGGACCGGGTGTTTTGTGCGGCATAACACCAATAGCGAGCCCTGCTATGTCATGTCCCACCTATACCCTAAAATTGACAGATCCAAATTCTCTTCCCTCCTATTCCTTCCTTTCATTCACAGCCATTCAAAACAATTCCAAGCTAATTCAAAGGTGAAGATTTGTTTTACACGCTATGAATGAAAGGTGAGCATATGAGGGATTGGGAAATAGGAGGAGAGAGGATCAGAATGCAAAATTGATCTTAAAACTTCTGAGTTATGTGTAATGTATCAAAAAGGGATAGAAGAAGCACTTTACTTGTGAAGGATGACGAGAATTTCTTGTTCCATGGAAATTACTTTACTTCTTCCACAATGAATCAAAACTCAAAAATTCTATATTTCTTGCTTCTTACCAAATCAACCGCATTCATTAGAAGAAAAAAAAGAGTAGTAAAAAAAGTAAGAGAAAAAAACAAGACGTATTTGTCGGTTTACTCCCTGAACTTGTATAGAGATGTCAATTTCCCGTTGACTTTAATTTTAGCCAATTACCTCCCTGAACTTCTATAATTAGTCAATTTCTCCCCTTAACTTTAACTTTAGCTGATTACCCCTCTAAAATTTTATACCTAGCCAATCCCTCCCCTCCCAGCATAACATTTTTTTCATCCAATTTTCATCCTTCCAATTTTCCATTCTTTTTGCCCCCATATAGTTGTCATGTGTTGTCCACGTGATCAAAATGGATAAAAAATTGGATGCAACATTTTGATAAAAATTTGGATGAAACTTTCTAAAATCTATCATCATGAGAGAAATCGGCTATTTATAAAAGTTCAAAGGTAAGTGGCTAAAATTAAAGTTCAAGGAGGAAATCAACTAATTATAAGTTCTGGGATAATCAACTAAAATTAAAGTTCAGTGGGAAAATTGACATCTTTATACAAATTTAGAGAACAAATCGACAAATATGACAAAACAAAAATCCAACAGCCCCTTTCTCCTGATTAGATGGTGACAATCCATTCCAATTCATCTCTGATTAGCGGGTTGAACTCGGTTGTGGGGCGCAGTCAGCTCATACTCCTCATCCTCTTTCCGTCTTTTCTAGTTTCCAGTCTTGACTCGTGAGAGAGAATGGATGAGGTGATGACGGCTACGGATGTGACGATGCCATCTTCGCCGTTAATAGTGGCGTCGATCCCATCGAACCTCGCTCTCTAGAGTGCGTTCCTCGCGTGTGCTCTTGCTCAATTCCTCAAGCTCTTCACTAGTTGGTCCGTATAATTTCGCATTTATTAAATTGATGGTATTTTGTCATTTTGGTCCTTATTTAATAAAACTTAAAACTTCTAAGAAAGAATCAGAATGCAAAATTGAAATTAAAACTTCTGAGTTATGTATAATGTACCGAAGAAGGGATAGAAGAAGCACTTTGCTTGTGAATGATGAAGAGAACTTCTTATTCCATGAAAATTACTTTGCTTCTTCCATAGTGAATCAAAATTCCAAAATTTTATATTTCTTGCGTCTTACCAAATCCACCACATTCACAAAAATAAAAAACATAATTATAAAAAAAAAAAAGTAAGAGAAAAAAAAAAATCCAAGAGCACTTTCTCCTGATTGGACTCAGCTGTGAGGCCCAGTCGACTCATACTCCTCCTCTTTCCATCTTTTCTAGTTTTCACCAGTCCTAACTTGTGAGAGAGAATGGACGAGATAATGACGGCTGCGGATGTGATGATGTCATCTTCGCCGTCGACAGCGGCGTCTATCCCATCGAACCTCACATGCGCTCTTGCTCAGTTCCTCAAGCACGTCAGCACCTAGTCCGTAAAATATCACATTTCTGCAGCTCAATTTTCCAATTTGAAATTAAATTAGGAAATTTTATGTCAAATTGATGTGAAATTGAGTGATGTGAGTGTTTTTAAGGTACAAAGAAAGGAGATGGGGCTCAAATAGAATGCTCGATTCCTGTGGAATGCCATCGTTGCATTCCGTCACGTTTGTCCGCCATCAATCATTTTGGTAAAAAATCTTCATTAAATATGAATAAAATGACGAAAATAGCTTCAATTTATGTCAAATCATTTTAGCTCATTGTTGATTAAATTGATGGTATGTTCTTATTTAATAAAACTTAACAATTCTGAGAGAGACTCAGAATGCAAAATTAACATTAAAACTTCTGAGTTATGTGTAATGTACCCAAGAAGGGATAGAATAAGCACTTTACTTGTGAAGGATGAAGAGAAATTCTTGTTCCATGGAAATTACTTTGCTTCTTCCACAGTGAATCAAAATTCCAAAATTCTATATTTCTTGCTTCTTACCAAATCCGCCGCATTCATAAAAATAATAAAAAATAATAATAAAGTAAGAGAAAAAAAAATCCAGTAGCCACTTAGGCCATCTCCAACCGATGGCTGGCCAGAGGGCTCGTTTTAGCCCTCTGGCCCTCCAAGATTCTCCAAGATATTAATATTTTAATGAACAGTACATGGCCATATTTGCCTCCGTCTCCAACCGAGGGCCAGAGGGCTAGAGGGCTCGTTTTAGCCCTGTCACAAAAAACCGTCTCCAACCGAGGGCCAAAGGGCCATAGGGCCAAACATAATTTATTATTTAAAAACTACAATTGAAACAAATTTAAAATAGAAGTTATAGGAAATAAAATATGAATCAAATTTTGTAAAATAGAAGTTATAGGAAAAAAATAGAATTTAAACAAAAATTGAAACAAATTTTGTAAAATAGAATTGAAAAAAAATATGAAACAAAATTTGATTAATATGAAAAGGAAAAAAAAAGGGAAAAAAAAAGTTAAAAAAAAAAAAAAAAAGCCTAATAATACAACGGCTACTAGCCGTTGTATTAAAAAACATTCAAACTATTAGTGTCGGTTATAACCGACACTAATAGCAGAACTATTAAAAAAAAAAAAAGGGTCTTTACTGCTGTCGGTTTTAACCGACAGCAATAGGAAATCATTAAAAAAAAAAATAGCCAGCCCGGGGCTGGCTGGCTGGCCGAAAGCAGCCAGCCCTCTCCGATCCCGTGGGGCCCTCCCAGATTCCAGAGCCCTCTGGCCTAGCCCTCGGTTGGAGACGGTTTTAGGGCCATTTTCGGCCCTCTGGCCCTCTGGACCCTTCGGTTGGAGATGGCCTTACACCTTATTGAACCCAGCTGTGGGGCCCAGTCGCCTCATACTCCTCTTCTTTTCCTCTTTTCTAGTTTCCAGTCTTGCTCATGAGTCGTGAGAGAGAATGGACGAGGTGATGATGGACGCGGATGCGACGACGTCGTCTTTGTCGTCGATCCCATTGAACTTCGCTCTCATCGCTGCGTTCCTCGCCTACATTCTCGCTTAGTTCCTCAAGTTCTTCACCACCTGGTTTGTATAATTTCCCATTTATTTTCCAATTTGAAATTAAATTAGGAAACTTTAGTGTCAAATTGGTGTGAAATTGAGTGATGTGAGCGTTTTTAAGGTACAAACAAAGGAGATGGGACTCGAAGAAAATGCTCAATTCCCGCGCAATGCCATAGTCGCATTCCGCCACATTTGTCCACCATCAATCATGTTAGTGAAAAATCTCCATTAGTTAGAATACCGCAATGATTGATGGTGGACAAACTCAGGGATCACTTTTATCGATTTCAAATCACAATGACCAAAGTGACGAGTTATGTTAATCTCAGAGACTATTTTAAATGAAAAAACCTTCTATTAAACTTGAAATGGTTTTACCAGGGCCGATTTAGGCATAACCAAGTGTTTAGAATGCATTTGTTGCACCGAACTATCTCGGACTGAACTAGTTTCAAGGTTTAAACTGAATTGATTTAGACTAGACTAAGCTAAACTGACTTAGTGAAGCTTTTCGGGTAGTATCGAACTAAAAAACAGGAATATAAAAAAAAAAAAAATTCTCTTTTTCTTTTTCTTTTTTCTTTTTTCTTTTCCTTTTTCTTTTTCTTTTTCCAGAACTCTTTTCTTTTTTTTTGTCCCGTTGAAGCTGAATCCCTCTACTTTTTGTCTTCAGTGCTGTAATACAAATAATGGGGATGCCTCGAGTCTTTTTAAGTGGCTGATTTGTTATCATAAACGAACACATGTGCACATAGCCCCAAAAATTTCGACATAAATTTAGATTTCATAAATTTACAGATTGAAGATGACACGCACAGTTGTCCCTAGTCCAATTGTTCATGAACTTCTAAACAAAAATAACTATGAAGAATGGAGTTCGCAAGTTAAAACCTATCTGTTGGCAGAAGATCTTTGGGACGTTGTAGAAGCCACCACTGAGCCCCCTGAACAAGAAGATGATGAAGTTGAATTTAAAGCTTGGAGGAAGAGTAATGCCAAGGCTTTGCACTCCATCCAGATTTCTTGTGGGGTCGAAACATTTTCTTTTATTAGGGGCACAAACAGAGCCAAAATTGCCTGGGATATTTTGGCAGAAAAGTTGAAGCCAGTTGAAGCATCCCAAGCCACAAGAACCGGTATGTGCATCTTTGCCTTTTCGATATAATTAGGCATTTGTCTTTGGAATTAACTTGGATCCTCACAGGATGAGAAGAAGTGCATTCTCAAAATACTTCGTGACCGATTTACAGAATTTTATGTTTATGATCAAAATTGTTAACGTTATAAATCACTCTGTAAATATCATTTTAGTCATTGAACTGTCTACAAATAGATGGTTAGATTCAATACAAGCATTACAAACCATTTATATCTATTTGCTACGGTTGATTGACTAAACAACTTTAAAATTAATTGATTTTCTACATAGATGATTTTTACTGAGTGATTTATCATTTGAACGATTTTTATCATAAACACGAAATTCTGTAAAAATCACGAAGTTCCCTTTATAAAGAACTCCTCAACTTTGAGGTGCCAAATATACCTCTTTGCCTTTTTGTTGTACTGTATACAAAGTGTGGTGAGCCCAGTTTATTTGGCCTTCCAAAAGGAAAAGCCACTAATATTTGACATTTTTTTGGTTGCATATTCATTGAAAAGAGAGACGTCAAGTTGTGTGAGTAGTGTCAGTTTTGGTTTCGGCCTGGTTCTTTTCAATTGGATCAGATCTATCCTTAATAGAATATTTCAATTTAAACAACAGCAAAAATAAGAAAGGAAAAGGGAGAAATATATTTCTCAATAGAAAATGATGTGATATAAACATAAATGATTCCATTTTTCAGAGGAGATATCCAACGATCACACAAATAACAACTCAATCACTGTTGAGGCAGAGCCAGAGAATGATGTCATAGAAGAATTGCCCCTTGAAGGTATTATGTCTCGATTCTCACACAGATTTCTGTTCAATATTTATTAATTAAACTCTTTTCAAAATTTACATTGTTATTTGCATTCTAAAATAGTCGTTTATTTTGCTTCTTACATGGAGAAAACTAAAATGCATAATGCTATCGATTTTGAATTCATATTAATAGTTGCAATTTACAAAGAAAAAGGAGCTGGTATTCAATAGTAAAATAGAACAAATTAAAGTACTCTCTCTCTCTCTCTCTCTCTCTCTCTATATATATATATATATATATATATATATGCATATATACAATAAAATTAAGAAGAATAAGAAAAATCCGTAACAAGTATATAGTCTATATGTTTTTCTTTTGGTGATCAAGGAAACAACTATATGTTACGTACATTATTTATGGGGATGTATATGTAACGTTAGCTAGCTTGGCAGGACACGAAGACAACCACGTTAATCAAACTTTATTGGATTTAGTGGATAAGAAAGAGTGGGATGCTGCAATGGAGCTTCTTAAGCGACATCCCAAGGCAGTAACTGCAGGACATGAGACCGGTGGGACAATTCTTCACTGGGCAGTCATTTCTAAGAAGGTGGACATTGCAAAAAAATTGGTGAACTTAATGAGACCAAAAGACTTGGAAATAAAAGACAATTTTGGTCTTACCGCTCTTCATTTTGTTATATGCGGTATTCCAGAGAGCGTCGAACTAGCAAAATGCATGGTTGAAAAGAACAAGAAGTTACTCGGTATTGTCTTTCCTCCCGAGAAAACCGACCCACTTATGATCGGCAAAAACACCCCACTTCTCGAGGCTCAACGTTATGAAGGAGGAGAGAAAATGGCTCGATACCTTTATTCTGCCACTCCGTGCGAAACCTTGAACGATTCTGATTGCGCTACACTTATTATCCACGGTTTTAGGTTAAAAAGATTTGGTAAGATCAACATTCAAATGATAATTATTATTAGTGGCGCCTTATTTTTTTTTTCCTTCTATAAATACTATAAAACCGATGTATATTAAATATGTTGAGATTAAACTAACTTTTATAACTAGATATATAGAGTTTATTTCTAAACAATGTTATTCTTCTTTCACTCCACAATATGTAGATATTGTGTGGGATTTAATTCAGCGCAACCCAAAGTTAGCCATTGCTAAAAGCTACTACGGGGAAATACCTTTAAATGAACTAGCTGGTTTGAGTTCTGCATTCTTAAGTGGAAGCTCGCTGAATTTCTGGGAACAATGGATTTATGACAGTTAGTAATGCTTTCATTTTCTCTTTGTTTTAAATTGTCCTAATTGAGCTTTCTATTTTCTTTTATTCTTATTAGACACAGCAATAGAAAAATCTTGCTTCAAGGAACTAGTTTATATATCGTATCGTATTAACATATAAGTGGGCTTGTGTTCTTTTCTTGATAGGCATAAAAATAAAACCAATGCCTACCATTAAAACCACTGATGATGTTTGTATAAACGTTCCGGAAAATGGCGACCAAAGTAATCAAATGCAAAGGCATCTCATTTGCTCAGGTACGTATGTTACATGACACACGTGCCATTTGTTTTTGTTAGTGTTTAATTAGCTGTTTCATAAATTAAGGTACCGCAACTATATATATATTGTTCTTCTATCATTTTTTTAATTAAAGTATAGTACATCTACCACTGGAAGATACATAAAAAACAACTTTAAATTAAGAAAAATTAATGAAAATGACTTGAAAACTTTGAGTTTTAACGATAAGGACAAAATAAAGGGTAAAGTGAATAGTATCAGATTTGACTCTTTAGTGTAAAAATGTGGTTTTTTGTTAAAATGAACAGTACCACAGACTTTTCGTCAAAACTCCCTTTAAATTATTTGAATATTCACTCTTATTTTCCCTTTTTAAGCAACTTGGCAAGGTCAATCTCCATATTGGCTCCATAGATATCATTTTTATTTTAGGAAAACTAATGAAAAGAGTATGAAAACTTTGAATTTTAATGATCAGGACAAAATAAAAGGTAAGGTGAATAGTACCATGATTGACTTTTTAGTGTAAAAATGTGGTTTTTCGTTAAAATGAACAATACCATGAGTTTTTCAATAAAATTCCCTTTTATTTTCCCTTTTTATTTAACTTGATCTATATTATATATGCATTTGGATGCTTCCTCTTTTAACTTGGTTCAAATGATGGCGGGCTTTTCTTATATTTTTACTCATTGCAACCTATTACTTAATAGGATCCAATTCTTCTTCTTTTTCTTTCATTGCAATTGCCAATTGGTACAAAAGTGCTATAGATAATGATGTTAATCTTCTTCATAGTTAACTATTAGATAATTGTTTATCTCCGTCGTAGTTATAATTTTTTCTCTCTTCGTCATAGATAGATAAAATTTAATCTGTACGTCATAGGTAAATAATTATATAGAAAACTAGATTTTAATCCTTGAATAAGATGAAGTTTAGAAAAATGACTTATACAAGATTAAAAATTGATTTTAGTCCTTATTCTATTTAATGTTAGCATATGTATTCAATGTCTCTCTTTTTTTATTAATAATTTTATGGTGTTCATAAATTAAATTTTATGAAAATATCATAAATTTTAATTCTCATTATAGTAAGTATCTTATATAAGAAAATATTTTCATAGAGATTTTTCATTAGACTTATGTTTTTGCATATTTTCTTATGTGCCACTAATTAATTAGTATATTTAGGTACGAACATTTCGGTACACTAGGTTAGTATAATATATTTAGATACGGACATTTCAGTACATTAGTTTAGTATAATATATTTAGGTACCAACATTTCAGTACACTGGTTTAGTATCATGTATTTAGGTAGGAAATTTTTGGTACACTTATGTTTTTGTATATTTTCTTATTTGCCACTAATTCACTACAATATATTTAGGTACAGACATTTCGATGCACTAATTTAGTAAAATATATTATGATACGGACATTTAGGTACACTAATTAGAGGAAATTAAATAAAATTAATGAATTACAATGTGTATAATAATAAATTTAAAATTTAATGAAATGACATTAAATAAGATATCTATTAAATATTAAAACAAAAATAAAATAAAATATTAAATTAAATACACATTAAAAGACTAAAATAACATCCAATCTGTCACCAAATTTTTATTAAATTTGAATCTTCTTCAAAAATTAAAATTCAAAAATCCCATAACCATATCACATATATATATGCTTGTTAACTTTGACAGATGTGCATTGAGGTGATTGCAGGTGCTTTATGGTTACAAAGCAATGAGTCAAAACTAAAAACTCAAATTAAAACAAAAACAATGCGTAAACTAGGGACTCGATTGATTCTTTTAATTTAATTTAGGGTCATAGTGAGCCACTATTACTACGATTTAGTAGTATTCCTTTCACTTGTAAGTGAGAGGTCTTAGGTTCGATAAGTGTTAAACCACATTATTGCTAGCACATTGTGAGCTTAAACTCACCCCCTCCCATTTAGTGTAAAAAAATATCATTTGTTAAGCAACAAAAATTTAGGGTCATAGTGAGCATAAACATTAGAAATTCAAAAATTGATTTTTATCATATTTTGCACCTTTGACGAGGTCTACATTAAAGGATCCCTATAATCTCTCTCTCCCAAGGTTCTCTTTCGAATGCCCTAAGGGAGGTGACTGACTCCGTTTCTTCGAAGGTAACTCCAGAGATGAATATAGAACTGCTGAAATCGTATGCGGCGGAGGAGATCAAGACGGCTTTGATTTTGATTTCAAAAAGACTTACCTCTAACAACAGTAAAAATGTGTAGGCACGAGGAGGCTAGTTACACATTATTGATTTTGATTTCGGAGGAACTCACCGCATTTTTGTACCATATTAAGTAATGCTTAGAAGACCATATTTTTGTACCACATTATCATTATGTCATATTATGTGGTTAAACGGAATATAACTAATTGGTAACATATTCATTGAAGATTTTGCTGACAATTTGGAATGTCAATGCAGATACAAGTTTATTTCGTGGACTAGTTGTCAAGACTTTGAACAAACTTTTGGGTACGCTACATTGTGAATTGATTATCTTTGGAAACTGATTTTTACACATTGTTTTAGCCTCTTATTATAGCTTCTTACACATCTTTATTTAATCTGGTCGTTGATTATGTTTGTTTTATTCAATTTGATGCCTATAAATAATTGAAAATCACTTTCTTTTTCTTTTCCTATTTATTGACTTAATAAATTTTAATTAATTTAATTTTAGTTTTTTTATTTTCAATTATTTTCTAATTGTTTATACAATATTAATGGTATATTGTTTAATCTTTTTTGAATGTCAACATAGGATTCAATGGTATATATCAAATGAAACAGGCCCATAGTCGGATCCTTCAATTCCTACCTCGCATGTGTGACGTGACGGAAAATAAAGATATCAAAGAATTGCAAGGCTTGAAAAAAGCAATGTTCCTAGCAGTAAAAAAAGGGCATGTGGAGTATATTACTCATTTATGCAGAGCAAGTATTAGTCTCACATTCGTCACTAATGAAAAAGGCCGGTTTATCTTTCAAGTTGCCGCTGAATGTCGTCAACATAAAGTTTTTAGTCTATTATATGGAAGGGATGTGATATCCACACACCATTTTTTACTTCTCTCACACCTTTTTGGTTTTCGGCCTTCGGATCGGATGAATTAAAGAATATCAACGAATAGAAATTAACAAGGGGTGTGTGAGAAGTAAAAAGAGGTGTGTGGATAGCACACCCCATATGGAATATATAATCAAAACTTCCAAAGAACGTTTGCATGTATGGCAGATAAGTCGAAGAATAATCTAATGCATGTTGTAGGAACCATTTCCTCCACTGCACGGATTAATCATATTCGTGGTGCAGCTTTGCAAATGCAAAGAGAACTACAGTGGTTTGAGGTGACTACTTATCTATATAATTAATTATAGACTATTTAGTCATATTCGTGAAAATTGATGATTGAAAACCCCCCCCCCCCCTCCTATTCACCGTCTTCTCTTTTCTATATAATTGAAATTTATGCGGAAATCAGAAACTATTTTATATTTGTGGTCCATTCCATCATAACTTGACTCCTCCTCTTTATATTTGTGGTCCATTCCATTATAACTTGAATGAATTTGTACCAAGAGATCAGAATTCGGATGTATGTAGTCACATCCCTTCTAAGTTTTTGTTGAATGACTTGCAGGAGGTGAAGCATATGTCAAATGCCTCAGCTTTTGATGCAATTAATGATACAGATAAGATGACACCACGTGAATTATTTACCAAGGGTCACGAGGAAATGGTGAAAGCGGGTGAAAAGGCAATGAAAGGAACCGCAACATCTTGTACAGTCGTAGGGGCTCTCATTGTTACTATCACGTTTGCTGCAACATTTACAGTTCCTGGTGGAAATAATCAAGATACAGGTCTTCCTATATTCTCAAGTAAGAGGGCATTCAAAACTTTTATAGTTTCAGATGCTATATCACTCTTTTCTTCCACAACTTCAGTAATGATATTTTTGGGAATCCTCACATCGCGTTATGCAGAAGATGATTTCCTCAAATCATTGCCAACAAAAATGATATTAGGCCTTATCACCCTTTTTTTATCTATCGCGGCAATGATGATAGCTTTTTCTTCAGCCCTTTCCATTATGCTTCATGGAAAATCATCTATTGCTATTCTACTTACTTTGCTTGCAAGTGTTCCAGTTGCATCTTTCATGTGGATGCAATTTCCCCTCCTTCTTGAGTTAGTCATTTCTACTTATGGAGCTGGCGTGTTTGACAGGAAAATAAAAGATTGGCCTGATAAAGACCCTAAATACTCGGCCTCGTGTTAATGTTATTATAAATGATGCTTATTAGTTTTGGATTGCTATATTTTTTTTTTTAAAGTTTGTAACGAAAAGTTGTTTGGATCCTGTATAATAAAACCAAATCCACCATGGTTGTAATGGAAAGACATTAATGTACGTGTTTGAACATTTAGTCTTCGTTGCATCCCTTCTTATTTTGCCTGTGACATTTTACTGCAGTGCGAAAAGTAATTATTTCTATGCATTCTAATGCTGGTTAGAATGAATGATGACTTTTTTGAAATGCTAGCTTGGCAGCTCCCAACACACAAATGTAAAATTGACGGTCATATATTGGTCAACAAAAGAAAATGGATGTTTATCTCAGATTGGGTAAAAAAATAATACTTCATTAATATTTCTATATCTTTGTGTATAACAATAGGAAGGTTATATATACAGAGCCTAGGAAACTATTCTAGGAAAGTAATTATGAGCCTATAATCTTGCATAATCAAATAGTTGACTTAGACTAATTAGGAATGTACAGCTCGTTGACACTCCCCCTCAAGTTGGAGCATATATGTCGTCAATGCCCAACTTGCTAAGTGAGCTGTGAAATACTCTGCCTGTGACTGCTTTGGTGAGGACATCTGCAAGTTGATCTTCGGATTTAACAAATGATACCTCAATGATCTTTGCCTCGAGCTTCTCCTTGATGAAATGTCTGTCAACTTCAACATGTTTGGTTCTATCATGTTGCACTGGATTATGTGCAATGTCTATTGCGGCTTTGTTGTCACAATTCAGTTGCATGGCATGTTTGGGTTTGAACCCCAATTCCCCCAACAAATTCCTTATCCAGAGTAGCTCACATACTCCGTGTGCCATACCTCGATATTCTGCTTCAGCACTTGATCTTGACACTACTTTCTGTTTTTTACTTCGCCAAGATACTAGATTGCCTCCCACAAAGGTAAAGTATCCAGATGTAGATCGCCTGTCAGTAACAGAGCCTGCCTAGTCTGCATCAGTGTGACCCTCAACATCTAGATGACCATGTCGTGCGAACATCAATCCTCTTCCAGGAGATGACTTCAAGTATCTCAGAATTCGGTTTACCGCATCCATGTGGGCTTCACTTGGTGCATGCATGAACTGACTCACCACATTTACGGCATATGCTATATCAGGTCTAGTGTGTCCTAGATAGATTAACTTGCCCACGAGGCGTTGATATCTTTCTTTGTTGGTAGGTACCTGATCAAGATATTCACCAAGCTGATGATTAAACTCCATTGGTGTATCTGCTGGTTTGCTGGCTAACATTCCAGTGTCAGTCAAAATGTCAAGAATATATTTCCGTTGTGAGAGAAATATTCCTTGTTCTGAACGAGCCACTTCGATGCCTAAGAAATACTTTAGAGCACCAAGATTTTTCATTTCAAACTCACTTGCCAAGTGGTGCTGCAATGCTGCCTTTTCCTCTGGGTCATTCCCTGTAACTACCATGTCATCAACATATACAATAAGGGCAGTGACTTTACCTTTCTTATGTTTCAAGAAAAGAGTATGATCTGAGTTACTTTGCTTGTATCCAAAATCCTTCATTGATTTGCTGAACTTTCCAAACCATGCTCTAGGTGACTGCTTCAATCCATAAAGAGACTTTCTCAGTTTACACACCATGTTTCCCATATTGGGCCCCATCTTGCATCTTGGAGGAGAATCCATATAGACTTCTTCTTCTAGGTTGCCATGCATGAAGGCATTTTTGACATCAAACTGGTGTAATGGCCAGTTTAGGTTTGCTGCCAGAGAAAGAAGTACCCGAATTGTGTTTATCTTGGCTACAGGGGCAAAGGTCTCCCCATAGTCAATCCCATATGTCTGAGTATAACCTTTCGCCACCAATCTTGCTTTGTATCGTTCAATGGTGCCATCTGCCTTGAACTTTACTGTATATATCCATCTACAACCCACTGTTCTCTTCCCTTTAGGAAGGATAGTCATCTCCCAAGTGGAATTCTTTTGGAGGGCCTCCATTTCATCATTCATCGCTTGAGTCCACTTGGGATCTTTCAGAGCTTCATGCACATTACTTGGAATAGATACAGTGGATAATTGACATACAAATGATGCACATGACATAGACAACCTATGTAGGGACACATGATTAGCAATAGGGTATTTAACTTTTGTTTTTGGGTCCGGGTCATACTGTTGTCTAGGAATCCCTCTAGTGGTACGATGAGGTAACTGATAACCTGTGTTTCCTGTATGACTCGACTCAGGTAAAGTGCTTAAGTGGGAGTTTAAATGTTCAGTTACCTGCGGGGAATCTTCAGGACCTGATTGGATGATTGGTGATGGTACTGTAGTAGGAGGGAAATTATCTGAACCATCATCTGGAGTTTCTAATAACTCTTGATCTTGTTGCACCACTGTGGCTGGTTGCTCGGACACTGATTGCTCTAAAACATTTTGTCGAATTTGGATGTTTTGAGTATCTGTTGCAAAGATAGAGCTCTCCCCCTGCAGAGGATGCTCAGAAACTTCCTCTGAGTAATAGAACTCACTCTCGTGGAAACTCACATCTGCAGTAACATGCATGGTCTGAGTGGGAGGATGGAAACACTTATAGCCCTTCTGAGTGTCAGCATACCCCACAAAGACACAACGCAATGCACATGGATCAAGCTTGCCACGCTGATGTGGATACACTTGAACATAAGCAACACAGCCAAAGAAACGTGGTTCGAGATTTGGTGTAGATGGCATGGTGAAGAGAGTGGTCAATGTCTGAAATGGAGTTTGATACTGAAGAGTGCTGGATGGTGTTCTATTAATGAGGTAAGCAGCAGAACAAAGAGCCTCCCCCAAAAAATGATGAGGCATACGGGCCTCAAATAAAGAGGCACGAACAACTTCCAAGAGATGTCGATTCTTACGCTCTGCGACACCATTCTGTTGTGGTGTATAGGCACATGTGGTTTGATGAACAATACCATGTTGACTTAAAAAATTATGTAGGTCATGGTTGACGTACTCTCCTCCATTATCAGACCGAAGTGTAGTGATTTTCTTGTCAAACTGAGTAGCAACATATTGATAAAATAACTTGAATTTGGCGGTGACTTCACTTTTCTGCTTTAAGGGAAAAACCCAGGTCATTCGGGTGCAATCATCAATAAATGTCACAAACCACTTAAAACCACTAATAGTGGGAACTCGTGATGGTCCCCAAACATCAGAATGGACAATCATGAAAGGCAGAGAACTTTTATTCAATCTTAATGGATAAGAAATACGATGGCTTTTCGCCAAAATGCAAGTTTCACAATGAAAGTCTGATTCAGTAAACTGGGAAAACAAATCTGGAAATAAAAGTTTCAGATAACCGAAAGAAGCATGCCCTAATCGTCTATACCATAGCCAAATTTTCTTCATCCTGATAGACTCATCTCCTCTCACATGATGTGCGTGACTCAATCTCTTACTGCTGTCGTCTGTCAAGTCCAGATAATACAACTTTCCCCTCCTAGTACCACATCCAATCACGGCCCTGGTGAGAAGATCCTGAAATAGACAATACAATGGCAAAAAACACACGGTACAATTAAGGGAATCAATGATTTGAGGAACAGATAACAAGTCATAGTCGAGTGAAGGGACAACTAAGACATGATCAAGACTTAATGATGATGTAAGAGATAAAGACCCTTCTCCCATAACTTGGGAGGTGGTGCCATTGGCACTGGTAATATGTGTTTGGCTTGATGGTTTGGTAGAGTGCAACCCAGTAAAACTAGATGTCATGTGATCAGTAGCACCAGTGTCAATAATCCATGATCTATTACACGTAAGAGAAGATGCGCAAGAGGTACCTGAGGTGGCCAAGGCCTTGGAGCCAGATGTACCTGATGGAGGTTCTGATGCAGTCTCCTCGGATGACTGAGTGGATGCAAATGAGGCTTTGGCTGAATCCTTTTTTCGCCCTTTGTGGACCCGCCATCCTGCTGGATAACCAATTATCTCATAACAGCCCTTAATTGTGTGGTTATCTAAACCACATTTGGTACACTTCATTGGAGGCCGGTTACGAGTAGGGTCGATACTGTAGTTGTTCGGCCGAGATTGTTTGGACCTGGCGGCAGCCAAGGCTGTGGCTTCGGAGGTTCCACCAGCGTCAGACATGGTTCCCTGTCGGTTACTCTCTCGTTTAATATGTGCATATGCTGCCTCAAGTTCAGGCTTAGGCTCCATCCTTAAAATCTCTCCTCGGATTTGATCGAAATTATTGTCCAAACCGGCAAGAAATATATACACTCGGAGACGATCAACCTCCTTGCGTCTAGTGTCAACGTCTTTCGGATGCTCCATGGTGATTGGACTTAATTGATCAAGCTCCTGAAAAATCTCAGTGAGCTCACTGTAATATTTGGCAACTGATGCACCAGCCTGCTTCATTATGAATGACTGTCTGTGAAGGTCATAAATCTTGGCTTCATCAGCACCATCTGAATAGGTTTGCTTGATTGCAGCCCAAACTTGCTTTGCTGTGTCATAACGAATAAATTGTTTAATCTGATTAGGTTGCATGGCGTCGAACAACCAACTCTTGACTTGGCAATCCAATGCATGCCATTTATTAAATGTGGGATCTGAGTCTGCAGGCTGGGCAATATCACCGGTCAAGTGGCCATGTTTTTCTCGCCCAGCTATCTTCATCTCTATGATTTGATGCCATAGAGAATAATTATTCTCATCCAGTTTGATTCCTGCGGAGAAGCTGGAGGTGTCACTCTGCAAAGTGACGATTTGTGTGGTAGTTTTGGAGCCTCCCGACACCAAGGATTGATTGGTGTTTGTTAATTCATCATTGTTGGCCATGATAGGGAACGCTTTGAGTGATTTGTTGGTGTTGGGTTTGTTGACGGCTGCTGTTTGCGAAAGCGATTGCTAGGGTTAAGTCAAGAGACAGTCATGATCGACTGCTCTGGTACCATCTCAGATTGGGTAAAAAAATAATACTTCATTAATATTTCTATATCTTTGTGTATAACAATAGGAAGGTTATATATACAGAGCCTAGGAAACTATTCTAGGAAAGTAATTATGAGCCTATAATCTTGCAGAATCAAATAGTTGACTTAGACTAATTAGGAATGTACAGCTCGTTGACAGTTTATATCATATGCATGAGTAGCAACGTATTATACTTTTGGGTAAATTGTCAATTTAGTCTCTAAATTATCATTTGAGTGAAAAATTAGGTCCCTAAATTATTTTTTCAGTAAAATCAGTCCTTGAAATGTAAAAATCTCTATTAATATAAGTCACGTTACTTGCATGTAATACATATTGAAGGGTATATTGGTAATTTTACATATAGTGTATGGACTTAACTTTGGAGGGTAAATTAGACATTAGATCTACAACCTATATGAAATGTTAATGGCTTATAGGCGGGAAAATAACGGTATTACACTTTAAGTGTGTCAAGTGCCTTAAGTTGATGAAAAATTGGATAAAATTGCTTTCAATATAATAGTAGAGATGAATTTAGCAATTTTTAATGAATTAGGAACTTATTCTACCAAAAATATAATTCAAAGATCTAATTTTTACTGAAGTGATAGTCCGCACTTCACCATATACTTTTCAAACCCCCCAAATTTCAAACAAATCAAATGGAGGGAAACATGTTCGTCCCATCATTATCCATCCTCAAGCTTTCCCAAATCTAATTTCCCAATTGCAATGGCTGACACTCTGAGCCCTAATCCGGCAACCCAGAAGCGGAGGCTCCCAATGGTCGCTCGTCTCCAGTCTCCAACCAGCCCCTTCTTCCTCGGCTCCAACGACGACAACCGCGAGCGTGGGCAGGCTCGCGCAGCACCCGCCGCCGCGATTCAAAGGAAGTCCGTTACACTCAATCTGCTGCTACAACGGGGAGACCCCAATCACGGCCTCGGAGAGGCGCAGATCCTCGAGCTGTTCCAGAATTGCATCAAACTCGCCAGGGAAAATGTCAGTTTAGATTTTTCAAGTAATTGAAAGTTTTGAAATTAATTTTTTAACATAAAGTTTCAATTTTTTTTAGTATTTTATTTGTCCAATGAGTGAGCCATTTTTACTGTATTAGATATTGATGTTTGTTGTGAAAATTTTCTTAAATGTTCGATCTGTTGGGTGCGCAGAAAAATACATGGGAGCTGACTTTGATTGACCATTTAACGGACATTATCAGCGTTGAAGAGGAAAAGGATGCAGAGCCGAATTTTCAAAAGGTAAATTCCGCCTATTGATACTACGATGTTTCGGATAAGTTTTGGAGTTTAAAATCCTTCAAGACCAAGATTTTGGTAAAACCACTTTTGAAGTGAGTGGCCGAAAGTTCACATATTCGATTGGATATGCTATGTTTGCTTAAATATGTATCACGAGTCAAAATTTACTCAATGAGGGTGGATTCAGTACACACCGAGGCATATAAGGTCCTTGGTGGGATGAATAGAGTAGGCCAAGGATCCGAACAAGGTTGGGTTTGCTATCGGCTATAACTTTGCCTGTTCGTTTTTTACTGAAGTGTATTCACTTGCAAGACAAAAAGAAGTACATTGATTTTAAAAGTGGTTCTGTACTTGATTCAGAACAATTTTCTAACCTGCGGACAAAGTAAATTTTGTGAAAGTTGCGTTCTTGGCATATTAGTGATTATACCGCTTCAAGTTAGATAAAATCGATAGTTTTGCTGTATTAACCTTTGCATTTATAACCTATACAATGAATTAGAGAACATACAATCAATTACCTTTCCTGGCAGAAGCAATGTGATTTTTGTATGGTTTATCGGAATTATGACTATGTGGTATGGTTATCTTTAAGCAGCTCATCTGTAAATTGTAATAGTAATTTCTTTCACATTGGACTTGTGCTCCATTGATCTTGTTAGTATCTTGATACTGTTGTAATTTTAGATACCAGAGTAGAGGATGCCAATGCTGACAATGGAAAAAGATGCGGCTACTGTTCTCTGACTCACTACAGTGATTTATTGAACTCCCGTATACTAAATGCTGACATAAATCCATACATGCAGATATCTCCCTCATCAACGCTGGAATCATCTTTTGGAGGCTCTAAATTTTAAAAAAGTTTGACAGTGATCACTCATCCTGTGCCGTCCTTATTACTAGTTTTATATTGTGAGATGCGAGGCCAAGTTTGTGATACAATTTTGTTTGTATTTTCAGTTGCATTTGCAGTTGATCTCCTCTATCATCAGACGGCTGCACAATCTGATGAAGGCGGGGCCAAGGGTCTTTTAATGAATAATCTTGGAGTATATGGTGGATGCAGAGTGCTCTTTGACTCTTAGGAAGTACCAGGGTAGAGCATAGCATCTGATAATCAACTTGATAAATCAGATTCCATTGATCTTTCTTTTGCTGGTGGTGAGTTGTGTTTTCGGTATTGTATTGAGTTCTTTGAAATCTCATCTTCCCATTTTTTTTTCCAAATGAGAATGATGTGGCTTACTAAGATTAACTTTTTCTTGATATTTTATAGAATATGTAGAACAGATGGCATTGAACATGCGAAATCAAAGATGAAATTTCACCAATCTCAGGAGTTTAGTTGATCGATTTGATGAGGATAACAGAAGCCCACCAGATATATATATATATATACATGTGATCAAGAATCAGCAGAGCAAGTTGATGCTGCCTATAGCAATGAAGCTGATTTTGATTGTGATGTATCTGATAATTACGGGAACTGGGATTATGATCATGATGACCAAACAAGCGTCATGGAGGAGGACCTTAACTGTGAAAGTTCAAATTTCCCTAGTTATCATGAGGTTTTTCGAACACACTATTCATATTAAGTTTGAATCGGAAATATTTGTTCCATGGGTTTTTCATTTTAGTTTTATGAATAATTGAAGAATGAATTCATTCCATGATAATTTTCAACTTTTGTGGAATAATGAACCGGGTGCTTACCATGAGCTTGATATGGATGAGAGACTTGAGAAAGTTGATGGGTTTTTGTTCTTAAGTCTTGGATTTATTTCAAAACAAAATGCATGGGTAGGTCCTGATCATTGGAAGCATCGAAAAATTAAAGGTCAGGTTCAGTGATCATGTCATCAACTAATATGTGTATGTGTATCTCTTGTGGTTCAATAGTATGGTAACACATCACACAATCTGTTTTTTCAGTTTCAGAGAACAATCGTCCTGCAGAACAACCAGTAACAGTTAAACAAAAGAAGACCAAAGCACAGCAGGATCTTGATTTCACAAAATCCTTGGAAGAAGAGTTCTCAGATATTTTTGTTCCTCCCAAAAATCCAAAATCCTTACTGCTCCCTGCAAGTGGAGCACCCTGCAATACAAAACTTCCTGAGGATTGCCACTACTAACCAGAAGAGCTTATAAAGCTATTTCTTCTACCTCAAGTAAAGGTAATGTGTGTCAACTGTCACAATCATACCACATATTTTTTGGTGTACTCTTTCTATTTCATGATATGCTCTCTTTTGCTGTAGTGCCTTGCAACGCGACACAGGAAGTCCTCGGGTAATAAATTCTTTCTTGATAACAATTTTTTTACTGATGAAATGTGCAAGTAGTTTATATATAGTACTTGGTGTTGTATCAGATGAATCAAGGCAACAATGTGACGATGATGGGCAATTTTCGTACTACGATGATGAAAGTGGACTTGGGTGACAATATAACGACGGAAATATCCATAGTGATGTGAAGGACTTTAGCACACTTGTTTCTCAGCCTTGCCAGGTTGGTTCCAAACTTTTCAGCTTGATGTAATTTGAGTTAGCTCCACGAGTCAAGAATCTTAGTGTCATATGGCCTATGACATGAGTTGTGGTGGTTTTTACGAACTTGAATTCAACTCATGTAGTTTAAAGGTTTACAGTTGGATTATGTCTAGTTTTGTGAATAGTTTTTACACTTACAGTATGTAATTCAAAACCCGTTAAAACAAATCTGTGTGGTTTTTTGCTTTACGGTTTGCTTCCTACATCTAAACAATACAGGTTAACAAAATTGAAGTCCTCTACGACAGGACTTCCAACACAAGTCGATTTGCAGGCTTTGAAAGAAACTCTTTGAACCATGTACAAGAATCTGTTCAAACGTTGACCCAAGTCTGCTAAGTCATTTGCTTATAGATTTTTTAGGTTTTCTGTTTTATTAGGCAATATAACATTATAGAAAACCATCTTTATTAAAAAATAAGTTAAATTACATAAGAAAGTAAAAACTAGGAGCGGGCACGGTACGGTTCGGTGCAATTCCACCCCTAAATCGGAACCGAAAAATATCAACGGTTCGGTTCGGTGCGGTGCGGTTCTGCTTAAATTTATTACTAGAACTGAACGGTTTGGTCTACATCGGTTTCAATTCGGTTTTTGCTGATTTACTGTTCCGAATACTAAATTATTTGAACACCAAATCATCATATATTCAAATACATCTTCTAAAACTGATTATATAAAGTTGCATACAACACATATCCTTTTAATGCAAATGTCTTTGGTAATGGCATCAAGTCAACAAAAAGAGATAACTAAAAGATATATATATTGACGTCAGTCAACAAACAAAAAAGAATGAAGAACTCAATCAGTATTAGTCTCTTGAAATTGGTCTCCTGATACTGGCAGCAACAACAGTAGCAAGCAAAAAGAAATATTCAAATAGCATTAAAGGAAATATGCATTGGTCTCTTGATTAGAGGTGGGCACGGTGCAGTTCCACCCCTAAACTGGAATCAGAACTAAAAAATATCAACGGTTCAATTCGGTGCGGTTCCGCTTGAATTTATTACTAGAATCGTACAATTCGAACTACATCGGTTTCGATTCGGTTCTTATCGGTTTACGGTTTTGAATACTAAATTATTTGAACACCAAATCATCATGCATTCAAATACATCTTCTTAAATTGATTATATAAAGTTGCATACAACATATATCATTTTTAATGCAAATGTCTTTGGTAGTGACACCAAGTCAACAAAAAGAGACAACTAAAAGAAATATACATTGGTCAGTCAGTCAACAAACAAAAAAATGAAGAACTCAATCAGCATTAGTTTTCGGAAATTGGTCTCTTGATATTGGCAGCAACAAGCAAAAAGAAATATTCAAATAGCATTAAAGGTGGTGATGAAGAAACAGATGCTAAAGAAGAACAAAAACCATGTGATTTTGATTGGTTCGTCATCCCTAAAATAGACAGAAAACCAAAACCCAAATTCAATTGCATCAGTATATAATAAACTCCTGATAATCTAACCAGTCTATTGAAATAAGAATAGACAATGACATACCTTAAGTTCTCTCCGTCCGTTGCACCTTATAATCTAGCCCATTGGTCAGCACAAGGTTTCAATGAAATAGAAGAAACTTATGGCTCGAACCACAGATCTTTTGGCTCAGGTTTATTCTACCCCTGCATCATTCAATGTACCGGCCAAAAAAGGCATATCGAGTGATTAGAATGAGATCTCATCAATTAACTAGACAGAAGGAAGTCAGTGACAACATGCCAACATCATAAAACCAAACAAAAGCATAAAACATGTTAAAATTCCATCCGTAATCATCACAAAAGATATGTGTAATAAAATAAATAAATAAATAAACAACCAGAAGACTTCCACAAGGAAAATGATATCAATTTAAAGAATGCTTTTTTTTCCTTAGAAAAGTAAACCGAATCAAGCTTCAAGACTATTGACATCATTCAAGATACCTGGCTTCACAACATGGGACCTTATCGAAACAGATTCCCCTTCTTGACCCGTAAAAAAAAAAAAAGACACCAACATAATGTTAAATGACAATCCATTAGTAAGCAACACTGTTAGACCATAAAAAAACTGAAACATTCAAACCATGAAGTGATATAAATCAACCCAACTTGAAAACTCCAATTCTCACCAAGAAAAAAAGAGCCAAGCAATTGAAATATGTTCCTCTCAATGTAATTGTGACAGAGAAACCAATCGATGAGATAAATTATGACGTAAAGCGTATTTGGGACCAACTTTAACTTATATACCTCTAACACCTGAAGGCATCATCATTTTGTCAAACTACTTCTATTAGTTTTCACAAGCTTTATATAAGGTGTTGATGCACAAAACCGGAAGTCTTGGAACAACGTAAATCCGATCGTGAATCTGCAAGAAAGTAAAGAATACAAGATATATCATGGTTCACCCCAATGTTTGGGCTACGTCCACACTGATGTTGATTGTATTTCTTTGTATGAATGTATGGATAACAAGCATGAGGGGGAGTCCCCCCAGAGAAAGAGAGGGTTTGAGAGAGCTTCTCTGTAAGGATGAGAGCTCTGAATATGAGAGCCTCTGTTTGGGATGTGAGGCCCTCCTCTGATTGTGAGGGTGATGAGTCCCTTTTATAGGCTAAGGGCTCCTCACTTATTACATATTTGCCCTTTCATTTATTACATAATTACATTTGAGTCCCCTGAGTATTTATACGAGGTCCAAATATGGAGACCTTAAGTATCGTACAAACAGTAGTCCCCAAGTCTTCAGTCAAGAGAGTCTTTTGGCTGGATACTTGAATTTCGGTCCATGTGTGGGCTGAAGTAACTATATGTCGTCTAGAACTGATACTCGATATGAGGCGGTGCCCAATCTGAAATGATGCTCAACTAGAAGTGGCACATGTTGCGAGGCTGCTCTGCTTGTGGCTTTTGTTACCTTGGTTGGCTCGGCTTGTGGCGTTGAAGGTGAATGAGTCCTTTTTATAGAATAAGGGTTCGCTCCTCAATACAAAAGTGATGGGCTAAGAGTCTTTCTCTAATGAAGGTGAGGAAGTCTCTTTTATAGAATAAGAGTTCGCTCCTCAATACATAAGTTATGGGTTAAGAGTCTCTTTCTAATGAAGGTGAGGGAGTCATTTCTATAAAACAAGGGTTCACTCCTCAATACATGAATAATGGGTGCTCTCTGATGAAAGTGAGGGAGTCTCTTTTATAGAATAAGGGTTCGCTCCTCAATACATAAATAATGGGCTAAGTCCCCCAAGTATTTTTCATGAGGCCCAGTTGTGGAAGCCCAATAAATGGTACATAGTGTAGTCCCCCAAGTCTTCAGTTAATAGAGTCTGTTGGGTGGAGACTTCAAATTCAATCCATGTATGGGCCGAAGTGGCGGTTTATTCGAAGATGGTCTTTGTATACCATGCATTGAAGCTTTGTAGGTGAAGCTTTGAAGCTGGAGCTTTTGTAAATGAAGTTTTTGAAGCTGATTGACATGAGTGATACTCATGAATGTTTATGTTGATTGACATGAGTGATGCTCATGGATGTTGACATGAGTGATGCTCATGAATGTTAACATGAGTGATGCTCATGTATAATTTTTTGGAGTACTGGACGTATTTTTGATTATCTAGTTTGTGATAAAGTGGCAGACTGCCGAATAAGTTTGGAGTACTAGACCTACTTTTAATCATCTGGTTGGTGATAATAGTGGCCGGTTGCCGAATAATTTTTTGTAGTACTGGACGTACTTTTGATCACCTGGTTGGTGATAATAGCGGCAGGCTGCCGAATAATTTTGGAGTACTGGGCGTACTTTTGATCACCTGGTTGGTGATAATAGCGGCAGGCTGCCGAATAATTTTGGAGTACTGGGCGTACTTTTGATCACCTGGTTGGTGATAATAGCGGCAAGCTGCCGAATGATTTTTTGTAGTACTGGACGTACTTTTGATCACCTTGTTGGTGATAATAGAGGGCCTGACTCTTTTGGGCATATGGATCTTCGCCCTCCACATAACATTCCAGCCCATTATTTTGGGCTTACCGTTTTTTTTTATTTATTATTATTATTTTTTTATATTACCCTCTGATGAGGTTATACATGTCTCCGAAAGATAAGAAAAATAAATCACATTATTCAAAAATAAATTCGACCCTCTGCTTAATGGGTCACGCCCATAATTCCCTTTTCTGCATATCATCACCATCGCAATTATGTCTGTTTTTTTTTATCTTTTTTGCTTTATGCTTTTGCTTTCTATTTTTGTTTCTGCTTTTCTTTCTGCTTTCTGCTTTTGTTTCCCTTTTGCAGATGCCAGACAATGAAGGATAATAGAATTAATAATAAGAAAAAAATCTTATCTCCACTTTTGCCTTTCCCGTGGTATTCGCAGGAGATGGGATCTAGGTCGGCAAATACCCCGACCATGAGGACCTTCGTATCAGTGGTGATGAGTATATTCACTGCTGCTCTGGCACCGTGTAGGGTGGTGCTTGATAGGCCTTACAGGTTTTTGTGCAGCTTTTGACAATGACCTGCATTGACAGATAGAGTCAAGTAGGGCACTTAGCTTGTTCCCAGTAGCATTCAGAACCTTCAAATTTTGCAATTAGCTTGTTCCCAGTAGCATTCAGAACCTTCAAATTTTGCAACCTCCCAATTGATTCCAGCAATGACTCCAATAAATTTGAAGACACGTTTAGCTCTTCCAGTTTTTCTAATCCACCTATTGACTCAGGAAGAACCTTGAGTTCATTTCTGGAAAGATCCAGCATGAGCAAACCGCAAATGGAGCCGAAGGCCTCGGGCAAGAACTGTAACTGCCGACCCGAGAGGTTGACCCGATCCAGAGTGGTCCCGGAGGCCTCCTGCAGAATCCCAGCCACCTTCTCGGTGATGGTGGCAGAGACGACAACCTTTTCGGTCGACCTGACGAAGACGAGGCTTCAGCTGCACGGCGAGTCGGTGTCAGTTGGGTCAACCCGGAGTACGAACCCGTTCCGGGCCGCATCGAAAATCGTGCGGGAGCAAGGTCCGGTGGGATTGTACAAGGGCTTGTCACCGACGATTCTCAGACACTTCTTCTACATGCTGATTCGGATCGTCGGGTACGAGCAGCTCAGAAGCTCGCTGAAGAGCGACGGTGGGTCCCTCTCTCTCCCCGCCAAGGATCTCTCCGATGGAATCTCCGGCATCGTTCCTCAATTGGTAGCAAGCCCTGCAAATCTTGTTAAGGTAAAGATGCAAGCAGACGGTCAGACGGTGGCCCAAGGTATGTAGCCTCGGTATTCGGGGTGTTTCAACGCTTTGAACAAGATTGTACGAGCAGAAAGCGTTGGGGTGCAAATACCGATTCAGATCTTGAAGCTTTTGGAGCAGCTCTACGCCTGTGTGTGTGTGCCGTGAAGACGGAAGCGAAGCAGATTTTAAACTGGCAGGCCTAATCGGAGCCCATTACTTGAACTGGCAGGCCCTGCCATCTGTTGTAGCTCCGAATTTAACGGTGGATTTTAAAGCGACGACATTTGATGCAAATATAGAAGCCATGGGAGCTCTGGAGAATTTAAAAATGCAAAGGGAGAAATGAGAAGCTCTAAATGCGAGGAATTGACGGTCAGCTTTTATAAAACGAAGTCGTTTTGGTGAGGTTGTGCTCTGCGTTGAAATGCTTTGGGTTGTTCGGTTTTTTGCAGATTCACGGCGGAGGTGAAAAATTGAGAGAGAACCGACATAGCTTTTCGTGTCGGTTCCCATAGATGACGCCAAATGTTGATACACAAAACCGGAGGTCTTGGAACAATGTAAATCTAACCGTGAATCTGCAAGAAAGTAAAGAACACAAGATATATCATGGTTCACCCCGATGTTTGGGCTACGTCCACACTGATGTTGATTGTATTTCTCTGTATGAATGTATGGATTATAAGCGTGAGGGGGAGTCCCCCAGAGAAAGAGAGGGTTTGAGAGAGTTTCTCTGTGAGGATGAGAGCTCTGAATATGAGAGCCTCTATTTGGGGATGTGAGGCCCTCCTCCGATTGTGAGGGTGAGGAGTCCCTTTTATAGACTAAGGGCTCCTCATTTATTACATATTTGCCCCTTCATTTATTACATAATTACATTTGAGTCCTCCAAGTATTTATACGAGGTCTAAATACGGAGGTCCTAAGTATGGTACAAACATAAAGTATATTAGATTTAGACCATTTCATCATTGATAGAAATATAAGACGCCTTATTGTGTATAGATGCTATCTTCTGCAACAGAATAGAAGCTTCCTCCGTACAAGACTTATTGTAAATGCAACTAAACAAGTCATGAGTGATCAAAGATTGCTGTAAAATTACAAAGACATAACAATAACGATGCAAAAAGGAATATACATAACAATTATGCATTTTCTCTTCATTTCTTGGTTGCCAAAGATAGGCTTAAGAAAATAACCTTACAGGTCAAGACAAGTACGTAGGAAACCATAAAAATATTATTAGATAATTCGTTTTGAGGTTGTTGGTTTTAGAATCAAGATGACAATATTAGGTAAATGTCAATCGCATGCCATCTCTTGTTTATCTTTAATCCCATCATCCCTTTCACGATCTCTATCCTTATCCCTATCTTCTACCTTCATTGATTTGGGTAAATGTCCTTCATTCCACAAGGATTCTGTGATGGATTAAGAATTAAGAGTTGGTTTGCAAGTCTATTGACAAAGTACAAAATATTTATTAAAAAAAAACTACAAATTTACCCTTAAATCAAATTAATAAACAGAAAAGGAAAAAGAAAATGGTTTTGTTGAAGACCATGCAAGTGCCCCGAACTCTTATGATAAACTAAGAGGAGGATCTAACTTATATGGAACAAAAAAAGGGAACAAATCATGTTACGTACCTTTACTCATGACACCAGTAAGGAACCCATCTGCAGGATAAGACTCACATAACTCAATTAGACAGTGTTAATTACACATATATAGTGTAGGTAAAAGAGAATGGAAAACTAGTAAAACTCAACCATATTCCTAATCTCAAATATGAGAAAAGATAGAGAAAATACTAAGGAGGGAGGACGGAGGACAATGACTCGTGAGTTGTCGCGAATGAGGGATGATGAGGGCTGTCGCAGAGAGCTGAGATTGTGGGCTGCCTGAGGAATCGCTGATATTTTTTTATGAGAGGAGGGTCAGCTGTGTGAAATGGGGGAATAGGGATGTGAGGGGTGAGGTTGTGTGAGAGAGATGAGGGTGAGGCCGTATGAGCCGTAATTGGGATGAGATCCCCTGCTTTGCAACTTAGTGAACCTAATTTTTAAACCTATTATACCATGACATGTGTGTTTATATTAATTAATTAATTATTAATAAAACGGTTCAGTTCGGTTCCGGCCGGTTCTTGTTCGTTCGAAACCGAAACCAAAACCGGTTTGAACGGTTCGGTTCGGTTTTTGACTCAATGTTGACTTTTCCGGTCAATACGGTTCTTTTTTATTTTTTTATACGGTTTGGTGCAATTTTTTGGTTTGGTGGTTTTTATGCCCACCCCTGGTAAATACCCCAAACTTAGCTTTTTACTTGTCCTCAAGCAAAATAAATATAGAAAACAAAAATAAAAGCTAACGAACTAAAAACTTAAATGAAATTTAACTAAATGACAATTTTCACTTTAAGTTGCAAGCCATTGAAAATATTAAAAATCAGAACATCTTTTCAAAAGTTCCAACTAATCCCACTACAAAGTCTAAGCCATTTAGAATCAATTAGAAAATAATTCATGAACTTCTTTTGATGTAAAATGAACCAACATAGCTAAGGAGACTCAACTAAAACCATTACCATTCGTCATTTTTATTCAATACTTAAACACATACTAACTTGAAACTAACCATTATTATTTTTTTCGATTTTTCTCTTTCTCTTATTTTTTCATATATGTATTTTTTTTTCCAGTAATAGTAGTGGACGTGCAATGTTAGTTCATTTAAGTTTTCGATCCAACCCATGTAGCGAGCTTTAAGTCAATGGCTCCCAAAACATTAAGACTTTAGGACATGTGCATAACACCTCTAAGGACTTATTAACTCGAGTTGATTAGGCATGACTGGTCCGGTTACTAAGTAAAGTCTCAGATGGAACAATTATTACTTTATTTAGAGCAATTTTTTTGTTTAAAAAAAAAAAAGCCTAAAATTAAGTGTTTCAATCACACAAACCATGTTGGTGCGGATGTGCAAATTTTTAAAGTATAACTCATGAATTAGTTTCTAAGCAACGATAAATGGAAAAGACTCTACTATAGGTTAACCTTCACCATATTCATTTGTTCTTCACATCATCTATGGATATTAACTTAAAAATAATGAAATTTTTTTAAACTGACTCAAAAATTAAAAACCTAAAAGTTCTTACTTCTCATCCCCAAACTTATTTCACACCTTGTCCTCAAGGTGTGGAAAATAAAATAAAAGTAATAAGAAACCTAAAACAACAAAAAGAAAAATAAACAAAGATCCTATTTTACGAAAAAGAGAAGACAAAAATTAAAACTAGAAGAAAAAAAAATAATAATAAACAAAAAGGAAGATAAAAGAAATGAGAGGGATTGGACACACCGGATTCGAAGGGATGACCTCGTGCTTGATGGATTGATGTGAACTATTGGGCTAGGAAAGATTCAAGTCAGCTACAAGCCTGAGCAACCCATTTGTTTGTTGAAGTTCAATCTCGGAAGCAAGCCCAGAAGCAAGTCAGCTACAAGCCTCGTGACCTGCTGGTCCAACATGAGGCGCTGAGCCTCTTCACACGGACCACACATGCTAATGGAAACTTGTTTGCATTTCAAGGAAATTTACCTTCCCATGATTATTTAACATCTGATGCAGATTTTGGACTCATTTAGTAATGGCCTATGCTTTTACAATTTGGACATGCTACATATTGAAAACAGAGTACGAGAAGGATGCAACAATGAGGTTGCATTTTCTTGCGTCAGAACGATGGCGCTCTGATCAGTTCACGGTAAGAACAACTTGATTATTCTTAAGCTTACGTGATAAATAAATTGACATTGAAGTAGTCGGGACATAACATTAACAGCCACAAGCAAGGGCTGGGGTCAAGCAGTTAAATTTACATCATTAAATTGTAAATGTTCAATATGTTTATATACCGAGTCTTGTTTTCTCGTTTATCTTTCTACATGATGTATTCCTACTCCTATGCACTATCCAGTTACATTATTGAGTGGAAAACTATAAAATTGGTGTACTTTAAACATTTCTTTTCACTGTTGTGGATCTGACTGTTGTGAGATACGTAAATTTGGTGTAGGTACTGGTTAGAAATGTGCCACCAGATCCTGATGAAACAGTTAGTCAGCTTGTGGAACATTCTCATTTCCATTAACGACTTTTGAGCATGTTAGAGTTTGATAGAGTTAATTCGAAGGAAAGAAGAGAAGATGAAGGTTCAGAGAAAGCAGGGAGAGAAGAACGTGGTTGTTTCTTCCTTCTGCAAAGACACAGAGGAATAATTTTCTTTCATTAATATTTCTCTCTCTCTAGCACACAACGTGCAAGGAGAGATATATAGCTTTACAAAAACTGAGCTGGATCAATACAATCAAAAATAGATCTCAGCTACTCATTTAGCTAATAGCTAAGATCATCACACATGACACTCATGGCCTTTACATCTATATATATACCTTCTCACTTAGTATTTAACATAAGTGCATACACATATTGACATCACAACTTATTTCTAATCAGCTATAGACTTATAATTCAACACTCCCCTTTAAGTCTAAAGCTGATTTCACTCCAAGTTTGCTTCTGAGAAGATTAAATCGATCTTTGGTGAGAGGCTTTGTGAAGATATCCGCCAATTGTTCTTCTGTGGGACAGTAGACCAGATCAACGATGCCTTATTGTAATGCATCTTTGATAAAATGATACCTCCTGTCAATGTGTTTAGTTTTCTGATGGAACACAGGATTCTTGGTGATTGCAATTGCAGTAGTGTTGTCACAATGCACTGGAGTTGCTTCAGTTTCTAATTCACCAAAGTCTTCAAGAACAAACCGAAGCCAAATAACTTGAGCAGTTGCTTCAGAGGCACTGATATACTCTGCTTCTGCAGTGGAGAGGGCTACACAATTTTGTTTCACTGAAGCCCATGAAAACACCCCATTGCCAAAAGAGAAAGCATATCCAGAAGTACTCTTACTGTCATCAACAGATCATCCCTAGTCACTATCACAAAAACCAATTAGCATTGCATTCTTTCCCTTCACATACTCCAAGCCATAATCTAGGGTGCCTTTAATGTATCTTAGCACTCTTTTAGCAGTACCAAAATGCTTATTTGTGGGACTGTGAATGAATCTAGCAAGGAGACTAGAAGCATACATTATATCTGGTCAAGTGGCTGTAAGATATAACAAACTTCCCGCAATTCTTTTATATTGTTCCTCACTTGCTGATCCACTACCATCATCTTTACAATTTATTTGATAGAACAAGAGGAGTAGATATAGATTTGCACTCACTTAGACCAAATTTGTTCAACAGAGAGACAACATATTTTCTTTGGTGAATAAAAATGCTAGATTGAGTTTGAATAATTCCCATGCCAAGGAAATGATGGAGAAGACCCAAATCAGTCATTTCATACTTGATCATCATATCTTCCTTAAATTCTTTCAATAGATCATTACTGTTCCCAGTATACACTATGTCATCCACATAGATTGAAACAATCAGAATTTCATCTCCTCTTGTTTTGGTGTAAAGAGTAGCCTCACTTAGACTCTTCATAAAACCACAGTGTAAAATAGGTATCAATCTCCCCATACCAAGCTCTGGGTGCCTGTTTGAGACCATAGAGAGCTTTATGGAGTTTATACACTTTGTCTTCCTTTCCTGTGATTACAAATCCATCAGGTTGCTCTACAAATACCTCATTTTCCAGAACACCATTCAGAAAGGCAGATTTGACATCAAGTTGATAGAGTTTCCAACTCTTTTGTGCAGCCAAAGCAATAAGAGTTCTGATTGTATCCAACCTAGCAATAGGGGCAAAAGTCTCATTGTAGTCTATTCCTGGTTTCTGGGCATATCCCTTTGCAACAAGCCTAGCCTTGTTCTTTTGCACAGTTCCATCAAGGTTGAGTTTGATTTTAAATACCCATTTAACTCCAATTATAGGCTTATTAGTTGGTCTGTCTACCAACTCCCAGGTTGCATTCTTCTCTATCATGGAAAGCTCATCCTTCATGGCTGTTATCCAAGACTCATCCTCTGCAGCATCTTCATACTTCTCTGGTTCTATAATGCATAAGTTGCACTGAGCAAGCACATCTTCCAGATTTCTCCATTTCAATGGAGTAAGATAAAAAACTTGTGAATCTCTCATATTTTCACATAGTCTGCTAGAAGACTCACTCGACTGTGCTTGTGGAGTAATCTAAACATCATCATTATTACTTAGAGTTTCTCTCAAATAACCTGGTGATAGAGTATTTGAGACTTGAGTCTCATCTTCTATAGACTCACTTCTTGGTATCTCAATTGATTGCCATTCATAGTTAGGCATAGTCACTTGTTTCTTTGTGCTTTCCTGCCAGTCCCAACTTGAATCTTCATCAATCACAACATCTCTTAACAATATTAACCTTTTGGAGAGTGGGTCAAAAATTATGTACCCTTTCTCACACTTGGCATATCCAACAAAAACTCCCTTCAGACTTTTAGCTTCTAGTTTGTGCCTTAGCTCAAATGGAGTGTGAACATAACAGATTGAACCAAAAACCTTCAAATGAGCAATACCAGGTTTCCTTCCACTGTAGGCTTCAAAGAGGGTTATGTTGGCAAGAGACTTGGTAGGACATCGATTTAAAATATAAACTGCAGTATGTACAGCTTCTGCCCACATATAGTAAGGCATTCCTTTGTCATGTAGCATAGACTTAGCCATTTTAATCATTGTTCTATTTTTTCTTTCAACCACTCCATTTTGTTGTGGAGTGTATGCAAGAGAGAGTTGCCTTTGAATGCCTTCTTTGTCACAGAAATGATTGAACTCAGAAGATAAGAACTCCCTTCTTCTGTCACTCCTCAAGCATTTCACCTTTAAACCAGTTTGTAGCTCAGTCATTGCTTTAAATTTCTTGAACCAAGAGAAAGCATCGGATTTATATCTAAGAAAATATACCCAAATCATTCTTGTTGCATCATCCACAAGCAGCATAAAGTACTTGTTTCCTCCAGTGGATTCATTTCTCATTGGTCCACATAGATCAACATGAACCAATTCAAGTGGAGCACCTGTTTTTGTGCTTGACCACTAGGAAAACTTTCTTTGTGTTGTTTACCATATTGACAACCTTCATAGACTCTATCATACTTTTCTAGATATGGTAGACCATGAACCATGTCTTTATCCTTCAACTATTTGATTCCACCAAAATTTAGGTGACCTAATCTTCTGTGCCAAGTCCAAGAATAGTGAGCAAAACTGGTCTTCAACACCAGTTGGTTCTCAGGCCTTAGAAATAGAGGATAGCATCTGTTTCCTTTCATTTTCACATGGATAATTTGACATTCCAAAGAAGGACCATAAAAAACAGTACACATATTTCCACCAAACACAAGATAATATCTGTGCTCATCCATTTGTCCTACACGTAGTAGATTCTCTTTTAAACCAGGTAAGTACATGACTTCTTTGATGTATTTCTTCCCTCTGTTAGTTTCAATTTCCAGTGATCCCATTCCTGCCACATTCACTAATACTCCGGTTGGCATTTGAACTTTCCCTGTAATATTGGTCTTCACATCAACAAGGAGATCAACATTCCCTGTCATATGATTACTGCAGCCACTATCTATATACCATTCCCCATTAACTTTTGTCTCAGCAACAACACTATTTGCATAAAATAAATTTCCAGTCACCTCCATTTGATTTGCACAGTTTGCTTTCTGAATAGCTTTTCCAACAGTACATTCTTTGGCCCAATGACCAAATTTATCACAGTTATAGCACTTGGATTTCCCTTTATGCCTACATTCACCATAATGAAATTTGGAGCACACTTTACACTAAGGTTTTGTACCCTCTTGGCCCATGGTTAGAGAATGAGTACTATTCTGTGCAGAATTAGAAAATGACTTTTGCTGAAACTTGGGTTTTGAGTCCCACTTCTTACCCTTTTGATTCCAATTTCTCTGTGACTTAAATGTGCTAGACTGAGCATAACCTCGACTCTGTCCTTTTGGATTAACAGTAAGAGAAGAGAATGCTCTTTTAGTTGCATCAGAAGAATGTAAATCAAACCTCTGCTATTGACTATTCAAAATAGCAATAACCTCTTGCAATTCTACAAAGTCCAAACTCTTTGTATTTTCTATCACTAGACATATAGGATCATACATCTTAGTAAGACTAATTAGCACCTTTTGAACATATCTCTCATTTGAAAGAGTCTCTCCAAACGTCTTCATTTGATTAATCAGATCATTTAAATGAGTAAAATACCCAGACAAGGATTCATCATCTCGCATTCTAGCATATTCAAATTCACGTCTAAGATTCTGAAGTTTTACAGATCTAACATGATCACCACCATGGTATTCTCCATACAAGAGATCCCACGCCATCTTAGCTGAATCAGCATTAGCAATCTGAGGGAAGATCTGATCAGACATTGCATTTTGAATGATTCTTAGAGCCTTCGCATCCTTCATGAACACAACAGTCATTTCTTCATCAACTGCATCGTCCGATGACCCCTCAACTTCCTTCTTCTTCTTCGAGTCAGGGGTTGTAATCCCTTTCTCCACCAGATTCCATAACCCAAGCGATTTGAAGATCGTTACCATCTTAATCCTCCAGAACTCGTAGTTATCACCGGAGAAAATTGGAGTTCTCACTTCTGAGCTTCCAGATCCAGACATCTTGGTTCGATTGTTGATTTCTTTCCTCAAATGGAACTCTGGCAACCTTCACCGAGCTTTGACTTAGCTCAGTGATTTCACAGCTTCACGCCCAGACTCAGTTGATCGAAACCGGCTCTGAGGCCATGTTAGAGTTTGATAGAGTTAATTCGAAGGAAAGAAGAGAAGATGAAGGTTCAGAGAAAACAGGGAGAAAAGAACGTGGTTGTTTCTTCCTTCTGCAAAGACACAGAGGAATAATTTTCTTTCATTAATATTTCTCTGGCCCCGTTTGGGATTGAGGTGATTTTAAAAAAAGCCACTGTGAAAAAAAGCTGAGGGTCATTTTTGTGTTTGGTAAACTGAAAAAAAAGGGCTTATTTTGGAAGCTGTTGTGAGAATAAGCTGAAAATCAAAGGAAAAGCTGAAGCTGCTATTTGCTGCTTTGAAAAAAAGCCAGCTTTTTCAAAGCACACGGAGCTACAATGCTCCTTTAATGAAAAGACACACTATCATCCTGCTTTTTTTTCCAAAAGCACTTTCACAAAAAAGTTTACCAAACACTCTACTGGCTTTATTTCACAGCCGCTTATTCTCACAACACAGCCGCTTATTCTCACAGCAGCTTTTTTTCAAAGCACAGCAATACCAAACCAGCCCTCTGTCTAGCACACAACGTGCAAGGAGAGATATATAGCTTTACAAAAACTGAGCTGGATCAATACAATCAAAAACAGATCTCAGCCACTCATTTAGCTAATAGCTAAGATCATCACACATGGCACTCATGATCTTTACATCTATATATATACCTTCTCACTTAGTATTTAACATAAGTGCATACACATATTGACATCACAACTTATTTCTAATCAGCTATAGACTTATAATTCAATAGAGCAGACTGGATTTCTTGGTCTTTGGGGTAAACGGGTGGATGCAATTGATTTTTATACATCTGAGATTGAGAGGCTATCAAAAGAAGTAAGTATCCCTTAACTACTGTAAAATTTGTTCCACCAGTCTTGCTCACTGTTGCTTCTATTTGACACTGGACAAGGAAAGCTTCGGAGTTAGCTCAAGTCCTGATTGACTACTTCTTTATCTTTTATAGATCAATCATTATAGGAAATGTGCTTTCTTTTTCAAATCAAATTTATTGTTGACAGATATCCTTGGAGAGAGATACGATTACAAGTAGCCCTAAATCATTTATGATCTCCATTGCATTTGTACAGTCCCTTGCAAACATTGAGGGTATTGAGAAAGCAGTCCCCTTCCTAAAGCCCATTATTGAAGTGTGAGTATTTTCTTTCTATATAATATATCTTTGTTTGAATGTTCCCTGGCTGGATGGTCAACTCTTAATTACTTTTTTTTACTGTCGTTTTGCGATAACAACATCCCGTTTTTCATGCAGGAAATTCATAAAATCATTTATCCAAGGTTTCCTGCCTGGAATTGCTTTGAAGATTTTTCTTATATTCCTTCCCTCTATATTGATGGTAATGTCCAAATTTGAAGGTTTCAGTAGCGTATCAGCTCTAGAGAGGAGATCGGCTACTAGATATTATATTTTCCAATTTGTCAATGTATTTCTTGGGAGCATAATCACTGGAACTGCATTTCAACAACTAGATGAATTCATCCACCAATCTGCCAATGAGTATGTCCTTATATTTGCACCTCAACTCCTTTTAGTTTGCAGTATCCTGATGGTTAGTTATATGGAATGTACTTTTTCATTTCATACAAATACACTAACATGAGATCGTGGAAGAAGGCAAGTCAATCAAGTTTCGACATCATCTTTTGTGTGCATAAATTGATAGACTGCAATAAATATAAGCTTCGTCTGCTCTGTATCTGACATCGACAGTGCTGCTTGATGCAAAAAGTTTTGATAATTAATTGGCTATTTGCAGGATCCCGAAGACAATTGGTGTTTCAATTCCAATGAAGGCAACCTTCTTTATCACTTATATAATGGTTGATGGGTGGGCCAGAATTGCTGGTGAGATTCTAAGGTTGAAACCCTTGATTATATATCACCTGAAAAATTTCTTCGTGGTGAAGACTGAAAAGGATAGGGAAGAGGCCATTGATCCCGGAACCCTTGGTTTCAACACCGGTGAACCTCAAATACAACTATATTTCTTACTTGGCCTTGTTTATGCTGTGGTGTCACCAATCCTACTTCCGTTCATAATAGTATTCTTTGCCCTGGCATATGTTGTTTATCGTCATCAGGTAAGTTGCGACATTTTCCAAGAGAAGGGTTTAGTTATTTTTTGGTTGAGATGTTCATTTCTTGACTGAGTAATTCTGCTAAATTCTAATGCATTTCATTGGTCGATTCTAGATTATAAACGTCTATAATCAAGAGTATGAAAGTGCTGCAGCATTCAGGTCGTATGCGAAATTCTTGAATTGGATGCCTGCTGCATTACAAATGCCAGAACCTGAGCTAGTTGACCATGCAGGGTTGGACTCTGCGGTTTACTTGAGTATCTACTTGACAGGGTATGCTATGGTAAATCATATTTATCGTTTTTGTCGTTGCTTTTGACAGTGTAAATGTTAATGTTTCTTTGATTATGTAACTAATTAGAATCTAAATATGTGATGTGTGCACAACTACCCATAATTAGGACATGAGTACAATGTCTGTTGTGGTACATAACAGACACAGAACTTTTAAACTGAGAGTTTTCATATTTGCTAAGACCGTGTCCCCTTATATTTTGACATAAGTAAAGATAATTTTATTGGCATATTGCAAGTGTTTCATGTATATTGTCAACCCATATCCTCTCTGCAACTTTTCTCCTTGCATAAAATGCTTTTCTACAATGGCGGAATGTAATATGTCAACTGAATACTTCTCTTCTTTCTAGATGTGATTTATAATGTTTGCCTTCTTCAACTGATTACGAGATTTTGGCCCCTTAAAGTGCAGGCTAAAATTTTTTGTTCCCATCGCATTAGATGAGCTCTCTATCTCAAATGTTCCTCTTGGATCTCATAGGTATGCAATACTTTCTGCACTAAGCTCTACTATTGCATCACTTTCCTTTAAGTTTTGCTTCTTCTTTTTTTCCCTCAAGTCCGACTTTTAATTTCTTGCAAACGTAGTTCCTAATTATTTAAAAATCTGACCTTTGAGGAATTAATTTTCTTAATTTTCTCAACTGAGGGTAATTAGCATTCTAGGTTAATATGCAAGATTTAATCTAAATTGAGAATTGCCTTGTTTATATCCTTCTGGTGATCATTTACTTTTGATGGGACTTATTTATTTGCTACTGTGCATTGACACTTGTTTGCATTTCAAGGAAATTTACCTTCCCATGATTATTTAACATCTGATGCAGATTTTGGACTCATTTAATAATGTCCTATGCTTTTACAATTTGGACATGCTACATGTTGAAAACAGAGTACGAGAAGGTTGCAACAATGAGGTTGCATTTTCTTGCATCAGAACGGCGGCGCCCTGATCAGTTCACGGTAAGATCAACTTGATTATTCTTAAGCTTACGTGATAAATAAATTGACCTTGAAGCACAGTATTCGGGACATAACATTAACAGCCACTAGCAAGGGCTGGGGGTCAAGCAGTTAAATTTACATCATTAAATTGTAAATGTTCAATATGTTTATATAGTACCGAGTCTTGTTTTCTCGTATATCTTTCTACCTGATGTATTCCTACTCCTCTGCACTATCCAGTTACATTATTGAGTGGGAAAACTATAAAATTAGTGTTCTTTAGACATTTCTTTTCACTGTTGTGAAATATGTAAATTTGGTGTAGGTACTGGTTAGAAATGTTCCACCAGATCCTGATGAAACAGTTAGTCAGCTCGAGGAACATTTTTTTTCTGGTCAACCATCCAGACCACTATCTCACTCATCAGGTTTGGTCCTCTTGCTTTTCTTTACATCCTCAATACTGATTCACACAGAAACTGGCTTTCAAGTTATAAAAAAAAATTCAATTTCAACATTCCCTGCTCTGCATTCCACAACTATAGAGGGGTCTAAATAAAGTAGGGTTGTTCTATAGTAATAAACATGCAAACATGTCAGTATGTGAAAGGGGATTTACACCTGTGCTCTTCTTCCATGTATTTCGGTTATATGTTTAATTTCTTACTGAACTATTTGCATGCAGGTTGTTTACAATGCAAGTAAACTTTCTGAATTAGTCAATGAGAAGAAGAAATTTCAGAATTGGCTTGACTACTATCAACTTAAATTTTCTAGAAATTCATCTAAAAGACCATCTAAGAAGGTATTTGCATTATTCTTCTGATTTCTTTCTTCGTTTTTTTTCTCTGTTTCCTTCCCTTTTTTTTTTTCATCATGCTATTTCTCATTTCCATTAGCAACGTCTTGTGAGCAGACTGGATTTCTTGGTCTTTGGGGTAAACGGGTGGGTGCAATTGATTTTTATACATCTGAGATTGAGAGGCCATCAAAAGAAGTATCCTTTAACTACTGTAAAATTTGTTCCACCAGTCTTGCTCACTGTTAAGAGGTCGCACTTGGTGCGATGGCAAGTGCCTTCGCCCATGAGCGGTAGGTCTCGGGTTCGAGACTTGGGAGCAGCCTCTCCATAAATGGGGGTAAGGCTAGCCGACATTCACCTCTCCCAGACCCTGCGTAAAGCGGGAGCCTTGTGCACTGGGTACGACCTTTTTAGTCTTGCTCACTGTTGCTTCTATTTGACACTGGACAAGGGAAGCTTTCGGAGTTAGCTCAAGTCCTGATTGACTACTTCTTTGTCTTTTATAGATCAATCATTATAGGAACACTTATGTTCTTTCTTTTTCAAATCAAATTTATTGTTGACAGATATCCTTGGAGAGAGATAAGATTACAAATAGCCCTAAATCTATCATGCCAGCAGCTTTTGTTTCCTTCAGAACTCGATGGGGTGCCGTTGTTTGTGCACAAACTCAACTATCCAGAAACCCAACTATATGGTTGACTGAGTGGGCTCCAGAACCCCGTGATGTTTATTGGGATAACTTGGCTATCCCCTATGTTACATTGACAATTAGGAGGCTTGTGGTTGCCGTTGCTTTCTTCTTCCTCACCTTCTTTTTTATGATCCCCATTGCATTTGTACAGTCCCTTGCAAACATTGAGGGTATTGAGAAAGCAGTCCCCTTCCTAAAGCCCATTGTTGAAGTGTGAGTATTTTCTTTCTATATAATGCATCTTTGTTTGAATGTTCCCTGGCTGGATGGTCAGCCGTAATTACTTTTTTTTACCGTCGTTTTGCAATAACAACATCCCGTTTTTCATGCAGGAAATTCATAAAATCATTTATCCAAGGTTTCCTGCCTAGAATTGCTTTGAAGATTTTTCTTATATTCCTTCCCTCTATATTGATGGTAATGTCCAAATTTGAAGGTTTCAGTAGCGTATCAGCTCTAGAGAGGAGATCGGCTACTAGATATTTTCCAATTTGTCAATTTATTTCTTGGGAGCATAATCACTGGAACTGCATTTCAACAACTAGATGAATTCATCCACCTATCTGCCAATGAGTATGTCCTTATATTTGCACCTCAACTCCTTTTAGTTTGCAGATGGTTAGTTATATGGAATGTACTTTTTCATTTCATACAAATACACTAATTTGAGATCGTCGAAGAAAGCAAGTCAATCAAGTTTTGACATCATCTCTTGTGTGCATAAATTGATAGACTGCAATGAATATAAGCTTAGTCTGCTCTGTATCTGATATCGAAAGTGCTGCTTGATGCAAAAAGTTTTGATAATTAATTGGCTATTTGCAGGATCCCGAAGACAATTGGTGGTTCAATTCCAATGAAGACAACCTTCTTTATCACTTATATAATGGTTGATTGGTGGGCCGGAATTTCTGTTGAGATTCTAAGGTTGAAACCCTTGATTATTTATCACCTGAAAATTTTCTTCTTGGTGAAGACTGAAAAGGATAGGGAAGAGGCCATGGATCCTGGAACCCTTGGTTTCAACACCGGTGAACCTCAAATAAAACTATATTTCTTACTTGGCCTTGTTTATGCTGTGGTGTCACCAATCCTACTTCCGTTCATAATAGTTTTCTTTGCCCTGGCATATGTTGTTTATTGTCATCAGGTAAGTTGCGACATTTTCCAAGAGAAGGGTTTAGTTATTTTTTGGTTGAGATATTCATTTCTTGACTGAGTAATTCTGCTAATTTCTAATGCATTTCGTTGGTCGATTCTAGATTATAAACGTCTATAATCAAGAGTATGAAAGTGCTGCGGCATTCTGGCCTGATGTCCACGGGCGCATCATAACGGCACTAATTGTCTCACAACTGCTGCTGATGGGATTGTTAAGCACAAAAGAAGCTGCTTAGTCAACTCCACTCCTCATCACACTCCCAGTGTTAACCATATGGTTCCATAGATTCTGCAAAGGCCGTTACAAACCTGCTTTCATCAGACATCCCTTGCAGGTTTGTTGCATTCACTATTGGTTGACCTAGTCCTTCGTTGTGCTGGTCGAAGTGATTTGACTGTGATGAACATTTTCTTGTGGTGGATTGCAGGAAGCAATGATGAAAGATACATTAAAATGCACAAGAGAGCCGAATCTGAACATGAAGGCTTCCTTCAAAATGCGTACATCCACCCAGTTTTCAAGAGTGAAGATGACAGCAAGAACGATGCACCTGCCCAGGAATTTGAGAAGGAGCCCGCAGTTGTCCTAACAAAATGCAGTTCTCGAAGAAATACACCAAGGCCAGCAAATATAGCGGTTCTTCATCAGTATCAATACCCGAGGACGATATTCAGAAGATGATCCCTTAAGAGTGTGTTGTAACTCTTTGTTTAGTTAGCTGTACATTTTTTTGACCAAAAAAAAAGAAGTTAGCTGTAAATTTTTGGCTTCGGAGGTTGTAAAGGAATTGTAGAGAGAGTTATTAGGATCTTCATTGTGTAGAGAAAAACAATCCAGGAAGAAAAAAAAAAGGCCTTTCGGTTTTAGATTTGAGGTCAGATTCGAACAAAATACGACTATTCTGCGGGTGTAGTGGTAAGTGTGTTCTTATTCACTTCAATCCCGTCGAACCTCTTGTTGTGAATGCCCCCTTTGTTGTTCATGAAAAGCTTTGATCGGTTTGCTCTATCACGCCATTTATAGGGCACCTTCCATGCAACTACGAAACCTCTTGTATTTTGGTTCCACTTGGACACACTGATCCAACATATTGCGAGGTGGTATGCTAACATATGGCCTGTCGGACCAGGTGTTTTGTGCGGCATAACACAAATAGCTTCTCTTCCCTCCTATCCCTTCCTTTCATTCACAGCCATTCAAAACAATTCCAAGCTAATTCAAAGGTGAAGATATGAGGGATTGGAAAATTGAAGGAGAGAGAACCAGAATGCAAGATTGACCTTAAAACTTTTGAGTTATGTATAATGTACCGAAGAAGGGATAGAAGAAGCATTTTACTTGTGAAAGATGAAGAGAATTTCTTGTTCCATGGAAATTACTTTGCTTCTTCCACAGTGAATCAAAATTCCAAAATTCTATATTTCTTGCTTACCAAATCCACCGCATTCATTAGAGGAAAAAAAAAAGTAATAAAAATGTAAGAGAAAAAACAAGATGTATTTGTCGGTTTGCCCCCCGAACTTGTATAGAGGTGCCAATTTCCCCCAGACTTTAATTTTAGCCAATTACCTCTCTAAACTTTTATAATTGACCAATTTCCCCCCTTAGCTTTAACTTTAGCGGATTACCCCTCTAAAATTTTATACATAGCCAATCCCCCCCAACATAAGATTTTTTTTTTTCATCCAATTTGCGTCCATCCAAATTTCCTTCCTTTTTGCCCCCATATAGTTGTCATGTGTTGTCCACGTGATCAAAATTGATAAAAAAATTGGATGAAACATTTTGATAAAAAAAAATTGGATGAAACTTTCTAAAATTTAGCATCATGAGAGAAATTGGCTATTTATAAAAGTTCAGGGGTAAGTGACTAAAATTAAAGTTCAAGGAGGAATTTGGCTAATTATAAGTTATGGGGGATAATCGGCTAAAATTAAAGTTTAGTGGGGAAATTGATAGCTGTATACAAGTTTAGAGAACAAATCAACAAATATGACAAAAGAAAAATCCAGCAGCCCCTTTCTCCTGATTGGACGGTGCAATCCATTCCAACTCATCTCTAATTGGCGGGTTGAACTCGGTTGTGGGGCCTAGTCAACTCATACTCCTCATCCTCTTTTCGTCTTTTCTAGTTTCCACAATCTTGACTCTTGAAAGAGAATGGACGAGGTATTGACGGTTGCGGATGCGACGATGTCGTCTTCGCCGTCAACAGTGGTGTCAATCCCATCGAACCTCGCTCTCTACATTGCATTCCTTGCACGTGCTCTCACTCAATTCCTAAAGCTTTTCACCAGCTGGTCCGTACAATTTCATATTTCTGCAACTTAATTTTCCAATTTGAAATTAAATTAGGAAATATAGTGTCAGATTGGTGTGAAATTGAGTGATGTGAGTGTTTTTAAGGTACAAAGAAAAGAGATGGGACTTGAAGAGAATGCTCGATTCCTGCGAACATTTCGCCACGTTTGTTCACCATCAATCATTTTAGTAAAAAAAATCTTTATTAAATAAAAGGTCGTACCCAGTGCACAAGGCTCCCGCTTTATTAAATAAGAATAAAATAACAAAAATAGCTTCAATTTATGTCAAATCATTTTAGCTCATTGTTTATTAAAGTGATGGTATTTTGTCATTTTAGTCCTTATTTAATAAAACTTAAAACTTCTAAGAAAGAATCAGAATGCAAAATTGAACTTAAAACTTCTGAGTTATGTGTAACGTACCGAAGAAGGGATAGAAGAAGCACTGTACTTGTGAAGGATGAAGAGAATTTCTTGTTCCATGGAAACTACTTTGCTTCTTCCATAGTGAATCAAAATTCCAACATTCTATGTTTCTTGCTTCTTACCAAATCCACTGTATTCATAATTAAAAAAACGTAGTTATAAAAAAAAGTAAAAAACAAAAATCCAAGAGCCCCTTCTCCTGATTGGACTAAGTTGTGGGGCCCAGTCAACTCATACTGCTCTTTCCCTCTTTTCTAGTTTTCACCAGTCTTGACTTATGAGAGAGAATGGACGAGGTGATGACGGCTACGGATGTAATGACGTGGTCTTTGCCGTCAACGGCGGCAACTATCCCCTCGAACCTCACCTGCACTCTCGCTCAGTTCCTCAAGCACGTCAACATCTAGTCAATACAATATCACATTTCTGCGGCTTAATTTTCCAATTTGAAATTAAATTAGGAAATTTTAGTGTCAAACTGATGTGAAATTGAGTGATGTGAGTGTTTTTAAGGTACAAAGAAACGAGATGGGACTCGAATAGAATGCTCGATTCCCCCGGAATGCCATCATCGCATTCCGCCACGTATGTCCACCATAAATCATTGTGGTAAAAAAATCTCCATTAAATATGAATAAAATGACAAAAATAGCTTTAATTTATGTTAAATCATATTAGCTCATTGTTTTTTAAATTGATGGTATTTTGTCATGGTCCTTATTTAATAAAACTTAAAAATTCTGAGAGAGAGTTAGAATACAAAATTGACCTTAAAACTTTTGAGTTATGTGTAATGTACCGGATTGAATAAGCACTTTACTTGTGAAGGATGAAGAGAATTTCTTGTTCCATGGAATTACTTCGCTTCTTCCACAGTGAATCAAAATTCCAAAATTCTATATTTCTTGTTTCTTACCAAATCCACCGCATTCATAAATAAAAAAAGTTATAAAAAAGTAAGAGAAAAAAAAAATCCAGTAGCCACTTTCTCCTGATTGAACTCGGCTGTGGGGCCTAATCGACTCATACTCCTCATCTTTGCCTCTCTTCTAGTTTCCACAGTCTTGCTCGTGAGAGAGAATGGATGAGGTGATGATGGCTGCGGATGCGACAATGTTGTCTTCGTTGTCGATCCCATTGAACCTCGCTCTCCTCGTTGCGTTCCTCGCCTACATTCTCACTTAGTTCCTCAAGCTCTTCACCACCTGGTCTATACAATTTTCCATTTATTTTCCAATTTGAAATTAAATCAGGAAACTTTAGTGTCAAATTGGTGTGAAATTGAGTGATATGAGTGTTTTTAAGGTACAAAGAAAGGAGATGGGACTCGAAGAGAATGCTCAATTCCCACGCAATGTCATCATTGCATTCCACCACGTTTGTCCGCCATCAATTATGTTAGTCAAAAATCTCCATTAGTTAGAATGACCGCAATGATTGATGGTGGACAAACTCAGGAACCATTTTTATCGGTTTCAAATCACAAGGACCAAAGTGAAAGAGTTATGTTAATCTCAGATACTATTTTAACTATAAAAAAAAAACCTTCTATTAAACTTGAAAATTTGAAATGGTTTTACCAGGGCTAACTTGGGCATAACCAAGTGTTTAGGGTGCATTTGTTGCACCAAATTATCTCGGACAGAACTAGTTTCAGGGTCTAAACTGGACTGGTTTAGACTAGACTAAGCTGGACTGACTTAGTAAAGTGTTTGGGGTAGTATTGAACTAGAAAACAGGATATAAAAATAATAATAATTAAGGGAATTGTTATTGGCACTTCAAATTTCTCATTCTACACTCCAAACTTTCTATATTTAGAAAGAAAAATACACTTGTGAAGAGTGTAGAATGAAATTTTTGGAGTGGACTTTGGCATAACCAAGTGTTTAGGGTGCATTTGTTGCACCAAATTATCTCGGACAGAACTAGTTTCAGGGTCTAAATTGGACTGGTTTAGACTAGACTAAGCTGGACTGACTTAGTAAAGCGTTTGGGGTAGTATTGAACTAGAAAACAGGATATACAAATAATAATAATTAAGGGAATTGTTATTGGCACTTCAAATTCCTCATTCTACACTCCAAACTTTCTATATTTAGAAAGAAAAATATACTTGTGAGGAGTGTAGAATGAAATTTTTGGAGTGCCAATAACATTTCCCATAATTAATTCTCTTTTTCTTTTCTTTTTTCTTTTATCTTTATCTTCTTCTTTTTTTTCCTTTTTTTTCCCAATTTGAAATTAAATTAGGAAACTTTAGTGTCCAATTGGTGTGAAATTGAGTGATGTAAGTGTTTTTAAGGTACAAAGAAAGGAGATGGGACTTGAAGAGAATGCTCAATTCCCGCTCAATGTAGTCATCGCATTCCGCCACGTTTGTCCACCATCAATCATGTTAGTAAAAAATCTCCATTAGTCAAAATGACCGCAATGATTGATGATGAACAAACTAAGGGACCACTTCTATCGATTTCAAATCACATGGACCAAAATGAAAAGTTATGTTAATCTCAAATACACTGTTAACTAAAAAACCTTCTATTAAACTTGAAATGGTTTTACCAGGGCCGACTTGGGCAATAACTAAGTGTTTAGGGTGCATTTGTTGCACCGAACTATATCGGACATAACTAGTTTTAGGGTCTAAACTGAACTGGTTTAGACTAGACTAAGCTGGACTGATTTAGTGAAGCGTTTGGAATAGTATCAAACCAAGAAACAGGAATATAAAAATGATAATAATTAATTATCTTTTTCTTTTCTTTTTTCTTTTTTCTTTTTCTTTTTTCTTTTTTCTTTTTTCTTTTTCGTTTTCCAGAGCTCTTTTCTTTTTTTTGTCCCGGTGAAGCTGAATCCGTTTGTTTTTTTGTCTTCAGAGCTGTAATACAAATAATAGGGATGCCTCCTGTCTTTTTAAATGGCTGATTTGTTATCATAAACGAACACTCACAAATATGAACTTTGGCTGCACTATGTGCACGTAGCTTAATACGAAGATTGCCCAAAAATTTCGACATAAATTTACAGATTGAAGATGACACACACAGCTGTCCCTAGTCCAATTGTTCATGAACTTCTAAACAAAAATAACTATGAAGAATGGAGTTTGCAAGTTAAAACCTATCTGTTGGCAGAAGATCTTTGGGACGTTGCCACCACTGAGCCCCCTGAACAAGAAGATGATGAAGTTGAATTTAAAGCTTGGAGGAAGAGTAATGCCAAGGCTTTGCACTCCATCCAGATTTCTTGTGGGGTCGATACTTTTTCTTTTATTATGGGCGCCAACACAGCCAAAGAAGCCTGGGATACTTTGAAAGAAAAGCTGAAGCCAGCTAAAGCATCCCAAGCCACAAGAACCGGTATGTGCATCTTCGCCTTTTCGATATAATTAGGCATTTGTCTTTGGAATTAACTTGGATCCTCACAGGACGAGGAGAAGTTCATTATCAAAATACTTTGTGATCGATTTACAGAATTTTATGTAAATTGTTAATGTTATAAATCACTTGGTAAAGATTTTTTTTTTTTGTAAAATTAATAAAGTATGAGATCATTTAGTCATTGAACAATCTAAAAGCAAATGGTTATATTCAATACAAGCATTACAAACCACCTATATCTATTTGCTACAATTGAATGACTAAACAACTTTAGAATTAATTGATTTTTTACAAAGAAAATTTTTATTGAGTGATTTATAATTTAAACGATTTTTATCACAAGTTTTTTTTTATGAGGAACTCCTCAACTTTGAGGTGCCAAACATACCTCTTTGCCGTTTTCCGAAAAAAAGAAAAACATACCTCTTTGCCTTTTTGTCGTACTGTATACAAATTGTAGTGAGCCCAATTTATTAGGCCTTCCAAAACGAAAAGCCACTAATATTGACATTTTTTTTGGTTCATATTCATTAAAAAGAGACGTTTTTTTTTTGGTCAATAAGTGTGAGTAGTGTCAGTTTTGGCTTCGGCCCGCCTTTTTTCAGTTGAACCATACATATCCTTAATAGAATAGTTCAATTTAAACAACAACAAAAATAAGAAAGGAAAAGGGAGAAATATATTTTCCAATAGAGAATGATGCGACATAAACATAAATGATTCTATTTTTCAGAGGAGATATCCGACGATCACACGAATAACAACCCAACCACTGTTGATGCGGAGCTAGAGGAATGGTCGGCAATAGATTCAGGTATTATGTCTCGATTCTCACAAAGATTTCCGTTCAATATTTATTAATTAAACACCTTTCAAATCTACATCGTTATTTTCATTCTAAAATTGTCGTTTATTTCGTTTTTTACAAGGAAAAAACTAAAATGCATGATCCTATGGACTTTGATTCTTATTAACGGTTGCAATTTACAACGAAAAAAAAAAAAGACGGTATTCAATAGTAAAATAAAACAAAAGTACTCTATATACATATAATAAAATTAAGAAGAATAAGAAAAATCCGTAACAAGTATATATTCTCTATGTTTTTCTTTTGGTGATCAGGGTAGCAACTATATGTTACGTACAGTATTTATGGGGATATATATGTAACATTAGCTAGCTTGGCAGGACACGAAGACAACCACGTTAATCAAACTTTGCTTAATTTAGTGAAGAAGAAAGATTGGGATGCTGCAATGGAGTTTCTTATCCAACATCCCAAGGCAGTAACTGCAAGAATTAGGGATGGTGGGACAATTCTTCACTTGGCAGTCATTTATAAGAAGGTGGACATTGCAAAAAAATTGGTGCACTTAATGAGGCCAAAAGACTTGGAAATACAGGACTATGTGGGTCTTACCGCTCTTCATCTTGTTATAACCGACATTCCAGAAAGCGTCGAACTAGCAAAATGCATGGTTGAAAAGAACAATCAGTTACTCCGTATTGTCTATCCTCCCGAGCAAACCGTCGCACCTTTGGCCGGCAAAATTACCCCACTTTTTGAGGCTTATGGTCTTAGTCAGGAAGGAGAAATGGCTAAATACCTTTATTCCGTAACTCCGCATGAAACCCTGAAGGATTCCGAATGCGCTATGCTTATTACCGAAGGTTTTAGGTTAAAAAGATTTGGTAAGATCAACATTCAAATGATAAGTATTATTAGTGGGGCCTTAATTTTTTTTTTTTAAATTTTTTTTCCTTGTGTAAATACTATAAAACCGCTGGATATTAATAATGTTGAGACTAAGCTAATTTTATAAATAGATCTATAGAGGTTATTTCTAAACACTCCACAATATGTAGATATTGCGTGGGATTTAATTTAGCGCCGTCCGGAGTTAGCCATTGCTAAAGATTTTTACGGGAAAACACCTTTAAATGAACTAGCTAGTATGCCTTCTGCATTTTTAAGTGGAAAGCCGCTCAATTTCTGGGAACAATGGATTTATGACGGTTAGTAATGCTTTCCATTTTCTCTTCATTTTAAATTTTGTCCTAATTAAGCTTTCCTTTTCTTTTATTCTTATTAGACGCAGCAATAGAAAATTCTTGGTTCAAGGAACTAGTTTATATCGCGTATTAAGATATAAGTGGGCTTGTGTTCTTATCTTGATAGACATACAAATAAAACCAATGACTACCATTGAGAAACCTATTCCTACCACTCATGATGATGTTTGTATAAACGTTGAAAAACCGGGAGATGGCGACCAGAGTAATAAAAGGCAAAGGCATCTCATTTGCTCAGGTACGCATGTTACATGACAGACGTGCCATTTGTTTTTGTTAAAGTTTAGTTGTTTCATAAATTAAGGTACCACATCTATATATAAATCAGTTAGCAAGCATATTTTAGGAGAAGCCCTTATATTTCAAGATAAACCCATTGACCATATTTTAGGAGAAGCCTTTATTCTTGAAGTGAAATTGGCAAGGTCAATCTTCCTATTGGTTCTGTATATATCATTTTTATATTCCCTTTTTATTTAACTTGATTTATAGATGCATTTGGATGCTTCCTCTTCTTCTTTTTTCACTTCTACAGTCCTACTACTGTGCTATCTACCTCGACAATGGATATGTAGGAGGTCATCTTCTTCATATTTACCTCTTTTCTAACTTGGTTTCAAATGATGGTGGGGCTTATCTTCTATCAACATACATATCAAGTCTTCATCTTATATTTTTATCCATCGCAACCTATTAATTAATATATCATTCAATGTTGCAATTTATGTTTTCCATTACAACTATATATTAGACGTAGACACTTATTTACAAGTCATATAATAATTTAATCAAATTTGAATCAAACTGCTTAGGCCCCGCAGTTCGACTAACAGCTTTTAGAACATTGGTCAAGGCTCTCAAATCTAGTGGTACTAAAGTTTGATTATTGTGTTTGTTTTGGAATTATTTGAAATATTTATGGAGTTTGGAACCTTTTTGCCTTTTTATTAAAATCGATATTCTACACTCATCTAAACTAAGGGGAAAAAGAGAGTTTAAACCTGTGACTGAGTGGATTGAAGAAAAAGTTCTAACCACAGGACAATCCACAACTTACTAGGTCTTTTATATGTGGGTTAGAGTTGTTGGTTTTGGTTTCAAAGAAACTCACCTCCAACAACTGTAAATATGTGCAGGCACTAGGAGGTTATGTACGCATTATTGATTTTGATTTCGAAGAAACTTACTGCACTTTTGTACAATATTAAGTAATACTAAAGAGATCAAATTTTTGAACCATATTATATGGTTTAAACGGGAATATAACCTTATATATATATAATTGGTAATTGAAGACTTTACTGACAGTTTGGAATTTCAAATGCAGGTATAAGTTTATTTCGTGGACTAGTTGTCAAGACCTTCGGTAAACTTTTGGGTACGCTACATTATGAATTAATTTCTAAAGAAATTCATTTCACACCTTCTTTTTAGTATTTTATTACAGTCTCTTACACACTTTTATTTAATTTTGGTCATTGATTATGTTTGTTTTATTCAATCTAATGTCCATGTATAAATATGGGTGTGTGAAAAAACTTAAAAGGGTGTGTAAAAATCATTTTTCTTTTCCTATTTATTGTCTTAATAGTTTTTAATTACTTTCTTTTTATTTTTTTTATTTTCAATTATTTTCTAATTCTATATACAGAATTAAGGGTATATTGTTTGATTTGTTTTGAATGTCAACATAGGATTCAATCGTATATATCAAATGAGATTGGCCCATTTTCGGATCCTTGAATTTCTATCTCGCATGTGTGAAGTGACGAAACATAAAGATGTCAAGGAATTGCAAGGCTTGGAAAAAGCAATGTTCCTAGCAGTAAAAAAAGGGCATGTGGAGTATATTACTCGTTTATGCAGAGCAAATTATAAACTCCAATGGATGATCACCAATGAAAAAGGCCAGAACATCTTTCAATTTGTAGCTGAATGTCGTCAACATAAAGTTTTTAGTCTATTATATGGACTAGATGATCAACGCAACTGGTCATGGTTCGTAAGTAGGAAAGATAAGTCGGGCAATAACATGCTGCATATGGTAGGAACTATTTCCTCCGCCGCACAGATTAATCTTATTCGCGGTGCAGCTTTGCAAATGCAAAGGGAACTGCAATGGTTGAAGGTAACTACTTATCTATAAAATTAGTTATATATTATACTTAAAAAATCTATGTTATTATATAAGAGACTACTTAATCATATTCGTGAAAATTGATGATGGAACCCCCTTCTTTCTCCTATTCACCATCTTCTCTCTTGTATATAATTGAAATTTATAAGGAAATCAAAAGTTATGTTACATATTTGTGGTCCATTCCTTCATAACTTGAACTGAAAATACCTAGAGAATTAGCCATAAGGATTTGTACCAAGAGATCATAATTACTCTTCGGATGTATTTAGTCACATCTCTTCTAAGTTTTTGTTGGATGACATGCAGGAGGTGGAACGTTTTGCACAGCCGGTAGATCATGAAGTAATAAATAAAACGGATGAGATGACGCCACGCGAATTATTTACCAAGGGTCACAAGGACTTGGTGAAAGAGGGTGAAAAGGCAATGAAAGATACAGCAACATCTTGCACAGTCGTAGGGGCTCTCATCGTTACTATCATGTTTGCTGCAGCGTTTACGGTTCCTGGTGGAAATAAACAAGATACAGGTCTTCCTATATTCTTAAGTAAGAAGGCATTCATAACATTTATAGTTTCAGATGTTATATCACTCTTTTCTTCCACAACTTCAGTAATGATATTTTTGGGAATCCTCACATCGCGTTATGCCGAAGATGATTTCTTCAAATCATTGCCAACAAAAATGATATCAGGCCTTATCACCCTTTTTTTATCCATCGCGGCAATGATGATAGCTTTTTCTTCAGCCCTTTCCATTATGCTTCATGGAAAATCATCTATTACTATTCTAATTTGTTTGCTTGCAAGTGTTCCAATAGCATCTTTCATATGGATACAATTTCCCCTCCTTCGTGAGTTAGTCATTTCTACTTATGGAGCAGGCGTGTTTGACAAGAAAATAAAAAATTGGCCTGAAGAAGACCCTAAATACTCGGCCTCGTGTTAACGTGATTATATGTTTATTAGTTTTGGAGTTGCCACAATTTTTTTTGAAGCTTGTAATGAAAAGTTGTTTGAATCCTTTATAATAAAAGCAAATGCACTTTGTTTTTTTGTTTTTGGAAGACAAAGCAAATGCACTTTGGTTGTAATGAATGACATTGTGACCAAAAACTATTAATCTAAGTGTTAGAATATTTAGTCTTCGTGTTGCATCTCATTTTTTTTACATGTGACATTTTACTACGGTATCGAAAAATAATTATACTTATGCTAATTAAATTGAAGTATGACTTTTTTGAAATGCCAACTCGGCAGCTCCCAAACACAAATGTAAGATTGACGATCATAGATTGGTCAACAAAAGAAAATGGATGTTTATATCCATAAATTTTTTATCGTGATGAAAATATGGGTGATACATCACGTGTTTTTATACAAATGGTGATGAATTTTATTTTTTGACACAAATACGCCACCATTTAACGGATATTATTAAGGTTGAAGAGGAAAACGAAGCGGAGACGAATTTTCAAAAGGTAAACTTCGCCTATTGATACTACGATGTTTCGGATTAGTTTTGGAGTTTGAAATCTATCAAGACCAAGATTGTGGTTAAACCACTTTTGAAGTGAGTGGCCGAATGTTCACATATTCGATTGGATACGCCATGTTTGCTTAAATATTTATCACTTCTCTATCTGTGCAGGCAAGATGCACTCTTGAAGGTGGAGTCAAAATTTACTCAATGAGGGTGGATTCAGTACACTCCGAGGCATATAATGTCCTTGGTGGATGAATAGAGCAGTCCCAGAAGACGAACAAGGTCGGGTTTGCTATCGGCTATAACTTTGCCCTTTCATTTTAAATTAATCTTGAAGAGATTGTAACATGATAAATGCCTGAAGTGGTTAAGATTTAAGAGCGTTTATTTTTTCATTCGAAATCGTATGTTTAAATTCCCTCCTGCCAATGTCGCATGTTACAAAAAAAAATATTAATTGGGATTTTGTAATGAGTACACGAGTGACTTGTGGGTTATTAATGCAAGTGAATTTTACAATTGGTTAGGAAATACTAGACTACAACTATGCTCACAAGTACATAGATAATTTGTGAGTACGCACATAAGAAATATGGGGTATAAATGTAATTTCACATAACTAAATTTTACTATTTTTATTTTCAAAACCTCATTTACATGTAATCATAACATATCTCTAATTAAAAAATAATATTAATAAAATTAAAAAAAAACTTTCCACTTCCACATTCTCTATCACTCTCTTCCTCTCTCTCCTATTTCAAAAACAAAACTAAAAAAATTTCTCACGCACTTTATGTATATTCATATGTTAGTTTAATATTAAATTAAGCTGTCTATCGTTGAGGAAGAGGTAAGTGACGGAGATCCGCATGATCCGGATGAACGATTCTGGAGAGGATAAAAAGAAAGTAAACAATGACTTCAATCAACTACCTACATGTCACTGTGTCTGTCAGTGATGTCACCATGGCTTCTTGGCGAGTTCCATGTTTGCCCTTATCTTGCATTAAAAATACATAGCATGTGTTTCTTCTGACACACCAACCAAACGCTTAAGACCAATTTCACCCTTAACACAAATGCGTGAGCACGTGCATGTGATAGATTTTAATAAACAGTAATAGGTCAAATGCATCTTCATTTTTAACAAAAAATAACCTAGCTAATTTTATTAAAATATTATTATTTTTTATTATAAATCTCAAAGCACACCATCCCAAAAAGAGAAAGTTCCCCTTCTCGATTGCGGAAAATTTTCTTTGTAATTTTGTTGCATTTCTTTCCTCCTTCTCTTTTTGTTCCTTTGCTACGTCCTCACCTCCTCAGCTTTTGAAAATGGAGTCGGAGCAACACAATCCTCTCACAAGCTGAAATTTGAAGAAAAAAAAATACCCAATTCAGATTTTCCAGTTTGCCAATCAGATGTTAAACTTAGAAAGAAATGATGTGGATAATGGGATTGAGCATCCATAGCTTACTGGATTTAGCGGTGGCCGGAGTTTCAATGATGGTTGGTTTGGGGATCTTTGTGTTTATTGCTTCTATTCTTTGCTTTATCGCTTTCTTGCACACCGCCAAGGACGTTTCTTCTTGATCCACCCCTCGCGCCGCCGGGCAATCCACTCTCGGTGTTCGAGTCCTCCTGTTGGAGGTTGAAGATTGTGGGAAGAGATGGAGTTAGCATGGCGTCATACGGGCCGGTCCCAAGGTCTGTCAATTTTGGGCTGGCCTGGAGACCAGCTTGGGCTGGGTGCTAGGCAATCTGCTGGGCTGGAGAGACTTCCCTAGGTGCCGGGCCATTTTTTTGGCTATGTGCGGGCCTATCCCACCCCCGGTGGAACTGCTCTAAGAGCAAGTCCACCCCTAAGGACTTTGTGCCAGCACCCAGCGCATTTATCCACTTAAGTGAACAGTAATAGACTGAAGTGAACAGTAATAGGCCAAGGCATCTTCACCCCTAAAAAAATGTGCTGGAACCTAGCGCATTTATTTGGTGTGTTTTTTTTTAAGTTAATTTCGGATAAGATTTTTAACCAATTTTAGATAAAATTTCAAATAAACTTAAAAAAAAATACACACTAATATAAATTTACATACTCATCAAATAAACATAAAAAAAACACACTAAAATAAAATTACATAAACTCATCAAATAAACTATAAAAAAAAACACACACACACTAAAATGAAATTACATAAACTCATCAAATACACTTTATTCTTCAACCACAAACTTTATTATTATTATTTTTTTTTTGGTGAAAAAATGAAATTACATAAACTCATCAAATACACTTTATTCTTCAACCACAAACTTTATTATTATTATTTTTTTTTTGGTGAAAAAAAGTGGACCGTTGATCTGTGATCGGACAGTCCATTTTAAAAGTCAAATTTAATATTTTTTTTACCGTTGGAAATCCAACGTTCTACAAAAAAAATAGCTGTTGGAAATCCAACAGCTAAAAGTGGGCCACGTCGCCTACTCGGGTTGTGGTCTAAGGGCGCATGTGCATGGGCTCCGCATCTGAAATGCTGTCGGGCACTCGCGCCACAAGCCCCGTGACATGCATGCGCCAGCAAACTGCCCGGCTTCTTGGTCAGTTTGTTTTGGGTTGGCCCAAAGACCAGCATAGGCTGGGTGCCAGGCTATTTTGTGGGCTGGAGGAAATGGACGGGGTGTTGGGCTGTGTTTTGGACTAGGTGCTGGGCAATGTCCACTCCGGTGGACTTGCTTTAAAGAAAACCTCATAATCATTTCAAATACCTGTTTCGTTCAACAAGAATAATAATTCGTCATAGTATAATATTTTCATTCTAGTAGACTAGTATTTGTTTTGTACCAGGGAAATAATTTTCCACATAATGACATACCCTTTTTCTCCTCTAACACATTTTTGTTTAATTTTGTGTGATGGTTTTGTTAGATTTAAAGATCGTAAATAAAGACAAGTGCCTTGTAACTCAATTTATTAGAAGCATTCACCCTTACATCCTAGGTTTCATATTCGATCTCCCTTTCTAGTAATTTAAGATAATTATTCTATCGTTTGCGAGTCTTTTTATGGCACAATATTTTATAGTGTTGGTGACATACCCCAACTCGGAATGTCCACTAGGACTCCGAATCGAGCTGCGATGGCCGACACCTGGAAGGTGACGAAGCCATAAAGTGTGATGATGTGGAAAAATGTGAATAAATTTAAACCTAAGAGTGCCTAAATACCAGAGTGTGCTGGTGAGCAAGAAAGAACCTACTTCACACGTGACGTTAGAGCATAAGTAAGTACAGTAGAGGATTAAGAATCGTACCCTCGAAAGAATCTCCAATACTAAGAATCGCCACGAATCTTTGACGATAAGAAAGCACAACTAATAAAACCTGGAGGGTGAAAACAACATAAGGGTGAGTGGCCCTGGAGATAAAATTTTAATAGAAACCATATCAAAATATTATAACCCCTCGCTACAACACCTGTATAGTTTCCAGAAAAATCATACCACGTATCAATGTGAAATCAAGAGTGATATCAACTGTAAGTCCATAATTATGCTACAACACATCATCTCATCAGCATTATCAATAATCATGTGATTAACAACCCATACTAGCACGCAAGTCGGAGTCACCTATAGTGACATGCACGACTGCACCCACATCTCATCAATCAATGCTATCTCATAAGTCAGAGTCACCTATAGTGACATGTACGACTTATCCATATCTCATCACATATGCTAGCTCATAAGTCGAGAGTCACCTTTAGTGACCTATACGACTTATCCATATCTCATCATATATGCTAGCTCATAAGTCGGGAGTCACCTCTAGTGACCTGTAGGACTTATCCATAACTCAATAAGTATATCTGCACACGAGTTGGAACCACTTAAAATGGTCTGTACGACAGGACTGAGTGTAAATAAATACGTTCAAGTGCTACGATCACGTGAAGACTGTGCGAATAATCGCTAGTCACCTACTAGTCGGAACCACCTATAGTGGTCTGTACGACAGGACTGTGCACCTACCTTGGATCCAAGGTGAACGTAAGGTGCGGGAGGTAAACATCACGTGAAGGACTGTGCCTTGGCCATGGGCGGGAGCGCTAACACCGGGGTGCAGGTTTATGAGCTCTTAATGCATCTCAACATAACATGTACGATTCATGAGCAACCCATACGACAGTGTCGGGGTTGCTTACAACATAATATAGTTATGCCATAACCCCATCATGTCAACTAATACCATAAACTCACCTGGACTTACATGGATGTCCTGAGTTCACCTTCGCGCTTCCAAGCATTTACAATGATTACAGGTAATATACATATGAATACGCCATGATGCAATCAAAATTCAACCATAACATAGTATTCCTAAATATATATATATATATATATAATATGGCATAAAATGCATAATCCGTAATGCCCTACTCCTGAACTATTTATTTTTGGAGATAATTATCGATGATAAGCCCAACTAGATACTAGTTTAATTAACTATCGTTACTTACGTTTTCTTACTTCAAATTCCTAATTCTTCATACGTTGATTTATGACCAATATTGAACCACCAAATCATAAGGTTAAATCTTATATTTTCCACCAATGTCCCTCACATTACTCAATTCCCTAAACAAGGCTATTGTCTCAATTATTTAGTCTCATTTATTGTATGGTTGCATCTAACATCTCGTTAGACTGCCTACGTACCCTAATCAGGGATCAAGTCATTCGTAGTTCGCAATAATTACTTCAAAGCATTCATAGTAATCGTAAGCCATTGTGAAATCCCGTCCCCAGAATTTCACTACTCATTATGTATCTAGTAATTTAAGTTCATATTTCACGTTTACGTTATTTTTATTACTTAATTTTAATTCTGTAAATTTTGGGAATTAAATCGAATAGTTATCGAGTTTGAATTTTTGAAATCAATCTTTATCTTTCGTTGACTTTTTGAAGTTTTAAGTAGTGTTTTTAAATAGATCTCGAACCCACGAACGCATAGGTGAAAGCCGTTTACGAGTCCGGATTATAACGATATAGTTACGGACGTTTGAAGTTGTGTTGCTTTAAAAAAAAAAAGGAAAAAAAAAAGGGAAAGGATTCCCCTCCCCCCGCCAATTTCAAGCCAAAATCCTTTCATTTATCAGGTGTTTTGCACCCATTCACCACCTGCAACTTATTCCACAACCTCTCATCTAGCTTATTTGCTCAAATTGAAGGGTTTTTAAGGCCAAATTTGAGTAGAACTCCACCGGAGAACCCAGGGGTTCTCGACGACGATTTGTCGTTCCGGTGAGTATCACCACTCACCATCACCCTTGATCAACTTCTCTTGGACCCAAGAACAAGACCCAATCAGTTGTAAGGGCGTTGGAACACCAAGGAAGCCGAATTGAAGAACACCCACCTTTGAAGAACACCCACCTTAGGGTTTTCGACGGGTGCGAGCCAATCTGAGGGCCTTCCCGACTAAATTGAACTTGGCCACATATATAAAGTTTACTCTAATTGTTGAGATCTTTATTCCTGTAAAATTTTGAGAATTTTTTGGAAAAAGTTGATTTTCCCGGTGTGTGACATCTGATTTATGAAATGCTGATGGTTAACATTATGTATGTATAGTCTTATTTGAAAATTACCCATTTATCATGTTGCATTTGTTGCTTTAAAGTTAGTGAATGCATTAATGTAATGTTGATGATGGGGAATCGACAATTATATTATCCCATAATGTGAAATTGTTTCTCTTCATATTTGGTACAATTTTGCTGGAGTTGTTAGTATACCTTTAGTCAGACATGGTCCAGATTTTATCCTTGTGATGACAGTGAATAGCCATTGTTAATGAGCATATTGATTCCATCTCATTGGTTTAGCATTATCAGACCTTTCTGCTTTTGTTTGAAGTTGAACGAATCCTTATATGTATGTATAAATTAATGAAGGGATGAATTTGTTTCCTTATCTACCGTATACATATATCTATGTATGCATATTCAAAGGAACTTACTTATATCCCTGGATATATATATATGCACCAACTGCCAAGGCTTTTATATACAGGTACATCTATATTTGTAAGTAGCATCTTCACTTATTTTCTATAAGTGTTTTCATTCAAATGTTACATTTATTTTGATCATGTTAATTCAAGTTAACCAAAATAGTACTTGGATCTCATAGTGTGAATTAGTAGTTCCAAGTAATCTAATTAAGACTAGAGTCAGAAGTGATGCATTTAGTAATTGCATACACTTGAAAATAGGAGTTGATCGAGGTGATGGATGCTTGTAGTAATAATTCGAAACAATGCTTTGGAACTTAGATGGGAAATACATAAATGGATGGTGTATGTGCTCATGTTGTAAATCATAAGTGTGGAGGTAGGAGGTAAGTTGTGTGTTGGTTTGATAGCACCATTTCCATGATTAGGCACTTATTTCACATGCGATAGGTCTGGGTAAATTATAAGAAACCGTTTGATATTTTGATTCTGTTAAGTAGTCCAGAATCCTTACTCTTCTCATTTTCATAAGGTTATCTTGGAATCCTAGATTCGTGTGAATGGGAATTACCCACGATGGATCTTGTGAATACAAATTAGAATTACCATGTTACTATCCATAACCCAAGTAGGGAATTATGTAGAGTTCTTTAATTAAAATCATGAAATGATATGCTATCTCATTGATTGATTAATGTGATTAAATATTAATATTGTGCTTCGTGATTCCTTGATATGTTACAAGCTATGGATTGAGATATACTGTTGGAAGCATAGTGATTGGTACGATGTAGTGAAATGTGATTTGACTTATGTATTGGAAATGGTTGTGACATGTGATTGAAATGCATATTGAATTGCTTGGGAGATGTGAGGTCTAGTAATAGACCGATAACCCATTGTGATGGGATTTGTTGCTTGATATTGTTTCGTTTCGTTGAGTCTTTGTAAATTAAGTAGCTTGAATCATGTCTTATTCTTTCAAGCCGTTGTTATGCTTCCTGGACTTCCGTTTAGTTCTGTTGAGTAGTCCGGAACTGAGTTCTGATTGGATTTTGTTGCGTGATGGTCTGGAATCCCTTCTACTTCGCGATTCCGTTGAGCGATGGTCCGAAATCATATCCTGATTGAATTCCATTGAGTGATGGTCCGGAATTGTATCCTGATTGGATTCCGTTGAGTGATGGTCCGAAATTCCCTTTGGTGCCTTGGTTCCATTGGGTGGGCCAAAATTTCCTTTTTCAGATATGCGGTCTTCGGCCGAGCTGTGACGCTCTAGCCCGTATTTTGACATGTTGTATGTGTTATTGATGATGTGATGGTTGGCGTTATTAATGGATGTGATTATGGAATGATGTTGGTTATGGTAATTATGATTAGACTCATTGAACTTTATAACTAGTGAATATGATTGTGCTCCACCGTTTGTCCCTTGTAATGTGCATGTTATGCATTGTGATTTATTGTTGAGACATAGCGATTTAATTGATGAATTTTCGAGTGTAGTGAAATGACGAACTACAAATGGCTTGATCCCTAATAAGGGTACGTAGGCAGTCTAACGATGAGGTTAGATGCAGCCATAAAGTATACGAAAAACTACTATGCGATTCGATTCTCGGGTTGTGCTTTGTACATATCCTGGAGGTGGGGTATGTTAGATATACGGATATTGGTGTCGTCACGTGTTAATCTTGGACGTATGTTGGGATCGGGGCGTGACAGCCATAATCAATTTATAAACGTTTATGGAATTATCAATCATATATATATATATAAAATATACGATGGAAAGGAAAAAACCCACTCATCTGAGGTCTGCGCTACGACTCCCTAACACGCATATCGAGACATCACGAACCATTGTCGCCTATGACCAATTATCAAATCACATCTCAGAGTTCTGACCGATAAAAATACATAATTCACATAAAACACACCCCTAAGATTTGATTCGGAAGATCTACATTACGAATTTCGGATCCGTTACTTCCAAAGATACACATTATGCTTCTAGAACAACATCCTAAAATTTCATTTCGATCCAACAGTCAGATCTCCGCCAATTGACAAAAACCAAGTGGCGGTCAACATTTTATTTTGTGAACTCACAAATCCAATTCGGGAAGATCCGTGTATCAGATTCCCAATCCGTAAGTTTCTATGTTCCTTAAATATTATGTACTATAATGTATTAAAGTTTCATGACGATCCAACGGTCGAATCATTGATTCACATTGGTAGTAATTATAACGCTCGGACAGCTCGATATGTCGAATGGTTGGCGAATATCGTTCCTGTTTTAAAGAAAAATGGTGCACTACGCATCTGCATCGATTTCAGAAATCTGAATCTGGCAACTCCCAAAGATGAGTATACAATGCCGATTTCAGATCTGTTAATCGATGCCGCGGCGAATCATGCGATCTTATCCTTTATGGATGGACATGCCGGGTACAACCAAATATTCATTGCCGAAGCCGATGTGCACAAAACTGCTTTCCATTGCCCGGGGGCACTCGGCACTTACGAATGGGTTATTATGCCATTTGGCCTCAAAGATGCCGGCGCCACATACCAACAGGCGATGAACACCATCTTTCATGATTTAATTGGAACTATTGTCGAAGTTTACATCGACGATGTTGTCATCAAATCTAAACGCCAACAGACACATCTGGACGATCTCCGACAGGCTTTCCTCCACATGCGTCGACACAACCTCAAGATGAATCCTGCCAAATGTGCCTTCGGCGTGTCGGCCGGAAATTTTCTTGGTTTCCTCGTGCATCACCGTGGGATTGAGGTCGATGCGAATAAGGCACGCGCAATCATCAATGCCCCACCCCAAACAACGAAGAAACAACTCCAGTCCTTACTCGGACAGATCAATTTCCTCCGCTGATTTATTGCTAACTCGGCAGGTAAAATGAAAGCATTCTCCACGCTTTTGAAACTCAAGAACTCAGATAAATTCGTGTGGACCGACGAGCATCAGGCGGCGTTTACGCAAATCAAAGTTTCCCTCACGAACCCACCTGTCCTGGTTCCTCTTCGGCGCGGTAAGTTTTTTAAGCTCTATATCTCGGTGGCCGAAGAGTCCATCGGTTACCTCCTCGCACAAGACAACGATGCCGGACGAGAGCAAACTATTTTTTATCTCAGCCGCAATCTCAGTCAACCAGAGATCAATTATCCTGGAGTCGAGAAGCTGTGCATGGCCGTATTTTTCGTCGCTTCCAAGCTTCGGCATTATATGCTTCCATCGGTCACCCAAGTGATTGCTCAGACTGACGTCATCCGCTACATGCTCACCCGACCAATCGTAAAGGGCCGCATTGGGAAATGGACAATGGCACTGTCCGAATTTAGCTTGTAGTACGTAACCCAGAAAGCTGTCAAGGGCCAGGCACTGGCTGATTTCCTTGCTCAACATCCCTCCCCATATGGTTTTGGTGGCAACGACATTGAAATCGGCATGGTTCAGACGCGCGACAACCATTGGACGATGTACTTTGACGGCTCCAGTACGTCAGCCTCGGCAGGCGTAGGAATTGTCATTTAATCCCCAAACTATGATCGCTAGTATTTTTCACTTAAGTTGGATTTCGAATGCACCAACAATCAGGCCGAATACGAAGCCCTAATCATCGGCCTTGGAATCCTTCATAACCTGCGGGCGACCCGCGCCCTCGTCCTTGGCGACTCCGAACTTGTGATTAACCAACTTAATGGTTCTTTTCGTTGCATGAGTTGTACCCTGGCACCTTACCACATGGTCGCCAGCTATTTGGCCGAATCCTTCGACGATATTACATTTAAACATATTTCCCGGAGTTATAATACCGACGCAGACGAATTGGCTCAAATTACCTCCGGCGCACAACTCCTGGGGGGCAAGCTAGGCTGAGAGATACCGGTGTTACAATAGTTATACCCGGCCTTGGTTAACCAGCAAATCCTTCGACGCGACAACATGATACGCACCAGGGTCATGTCCTTACCTTCGTTGTTGGATCGGCATGACTCTATAGAGATTTGTACGGCCGAGGTAATACCAGATGATTGGAGAAAACCTATTATGCAGTACCTTGACAATCCCAATGGAAAACATAGTCGCAGGACACGAGTTCACGCCACGAACTATGTCACGTACCAGAACGAGTTATACCGAAAAGGCGAAGATGGTTTGTTACTGCTATGCCTCGGCCCCCAAGAGAGTGCTCGGGGGATTACAGAAGTCCATGAAGGGGTATGCGGAGCTCATCAATTCGAACGGAAAATGCGATGGCTACTTCGACGGCACGGCTATTTTTGGCCAAGAATACTAAAGGATTGTATCGAGTTTGCACGAGGATGCGTACAGTGCCAAATCCACGGGCCTATACAAAGGGTCTCGGCCGAATCATTGCATTCGGTCATTAAGCCATGGCCATTTAGAGGATGGGCCATGGACGTAATCAGAAAAATCACGCCATCTTCTAGAGCTGCTAAGCATGCATGGATAATAGTCGCAACCGATTACTTTACTAAGTAGGTCGAAGCGAAATCATATGCCGAACTAATATATAAAGAAGTTTGCGACTTCGTGGAAGAACACATTGTGACCAGATTTGGCGTACCAAAAACGATCATAACTGACAATGGAACAATTTTCACAACCGAGATGTTTAAAGAGTATACGGCAAATTTGAAAATTCGGCTTGAACAGTCTACACCGTATTATCCACAAGCGAATGGGCAGGCCGAGGCAAGTAATAAAGTGTTGATCGGCATCCTCAAAAAAATAATAAAAGAAAGGCCTGGCATGTGACATTTGAAGTTGAACGAGGCATTATGGGCATATCGAACATCGCCCCGATCGGCGACTACGACAACCCCATACACATTAACCTACGGACACGATGCAATATTACCAGTCGAGTTAAGCATAAATTCGTTGCGGTTAATTGAACAAAGTAGTTTGTTTAGTGCCAAATATAATCAGTTCATGAGACAAGAATTAGAGGATTTGGAAGAAGCGCGACTTGACGCTTATAACTTACTGGTGGCATAAAAACGGATTGCCGAGCGAGCTTATAATCAAAAGGTGCGACAGAAAACATTCGGCGATGGTGATTTGGTTTGGCAAGCAGTGTTACCCGTAGGACTAAAAGACCCTAGGTTCGGCAAGTGGTCGCCAAATTGGGAAGGGCCGTTCGTTGTACATAAAGTATACGGAAAATGGGCGTATCATCTTAAAGACCGGACCGGTTTGGTTCCCAGATTACCAATCAATGGGAAGTTTTTGAAGAAATACTACCCGATCACGTGGGAAATGCGAGAATAGAAACCAATTCATTAAGGTTGATAAGCATGTACAAAATGAGTAAGTCGATCGGTTTACATTCACGTACATTCAAGGTGAAGAGGGTAGAAGAGTGCCGAGCAGGGCCTTCAACTCCAACCACCACACCTCGCCCATGATAACCTCGGCTTGCCGGTTCCTCTTATCCAGCTTCAATCGCTCGACCCGTTTTGTGTTCGCCGCATACTCGGTTAGGCAATCTTTTCCGCCCGACTCGAAGTCCTTAGCAAGCTCGGAGGCAATGGTCGGCCTACGTTTCGCTAGTTCGACCATTTGACGGTCGAGCTCGGCCAATGCTTCTCCTTTTACCTTTAAAGCGTCGATTTTCAGACGGAGAGTGTCTTGGACGGCCGTGGCAACTTGCAGGTCTTGTTCGGCCTTTAGAGCGGTATGGAAGATACTAAATGTCTCCCGAACCCGCTTCAAGGCAGACGATGCCCGAACAATAGCATCTCCGCTCAGACGACCGTCAGCTTCGAGGTCGTTCAGACATGCGCCAAGCAAATCAAGGCCATTGCGCTCGAGTACTTGCGACGCCGAAAGCGACAAGACTTCTCGCAACTGAATTAGAGCGGCTAAATCGGCAGCTTCAGTAGCGGCGGCCGAAGGACCAGACCCTACAGTCGTGCTGAGGATGAGGGCTTTGAATTCGACCTCCCACGAAGCCTGCACACACAAATCAGGTTAAGCTTAAAATAAGTCATGAAAATGATAGCAAGAAGGTTTCATTTTTTTAACCTACCGAGATGAGACCTGGGCCATGTCTCCAGGATCGTTGCTCGAACCTAGAGAACTCAATGGCCGAGCCCAGTGTCTTAGACTGTTTCTCAGTTCACGCGGTCGATGGAGGTTATCTACGTTTGATGGCCACTAGGGCGGCCAAGAAATATAGATAACGCCCTTCGGCGCATAGAATTTTTGATGAAAATAGTGTATAGGCACCTGACATTTAGTATTTTCCTCGTTTAGAATTCTAAAGCAGAAAAGTTATCAATGAAATACGGTGGAAGGTACTTACGAAGGCCAAAGTGGCTTCCTGGGAAGGAATATTGAGGTCCTGGTCCTGAGGATGAACGGGCGTTTCCGCCGTCGCCTCTGGCTCCTCGGCAGGTCGCTTGCCACAGTCGGCCGTGGAAGGGCCGACCGAGACAGCCGCTTCGAGTGCAGGATTGAAGTCCTAGTCCTGCGGAGGAACAGGCGATTCCGCCACCATTGTTGGCTCTCCGACCGGTCGTTTGCCACGGTGGGGATAAGGGCGACTCGCCAATGGAATTTCATCGCTCCCCTCGCTCTCTTCCAGAACAAAAATCGAAGGTTTTGGATGTACGGGAGAAGTCCCCTCGGTCGCAGGGACTGCCTTTTCTAGGACAGGCGCAATCTCGACCGATGGAGCTACAACGGGTGTCCCGACCTCAGAAACAAGCCGGGCTTTGACTGTTTCTGCGGTCGGAGTTGACTGTTTCTCGACCAAGGGTTGGCCGACGACGGGAGAGGGGGGAAACACTGGGAGTCGTCGCCCCCGTGGTTTGACTGGAGATGACATGGATCTCCTGTGCTCCTTTCTTTGCCAGCTTTTTGACCCGCTTGGCAGGTGGCGGAGGTTTGACAGCCGGCTCGGCCTCTTGGCAAGGCCGTTTGTTAAGCACAGCCCGCCCAGCAGTATTAGCCTTTTTAGCAACGACCGATTTGTTCTCGGCCGCAGCCGCAACGACTACCTCCACCTTTCTCGACGGCCGACTACCTGAGAGAGAGAAAGCAAATCAGCAAGGCAAATCAATGAGCGAAGTTGAAGGAAAAGAGGAGAAATAAACAGTTACCTTGAGCTTGGGGGGCCGCGGCCTTCTTAGGTCAATCACCGAAGAGTTTGTTCAGCACACATTCGACCGGAGCACCAAAGAACTCCTGGGTATACTCTTCCCACCAATCACCGAAGGTGTCGGTACAAAAGGTTTCTGGGATGGCCGGTCGAAGGCGGAACTTTTGGCATTGCTCTTGGAATTCCCTCGTGGCGGTAGTGCATTCCTTCTCCGAGGAACCGGGTTCACGTCCACGGCTTAGGACGGTTCGGGAGGAGAGAAGGGGGACCGGGTAGCCTTGGAGGTAGCCGAGCTGTCAAGTAAGGAAGTTATGATGGTACATTTCCCAACCCGCTCATTTCCTATCACAGTCGAGAGGAAAGTCACGAGTGAGCACGAACGACCCCCAGGACTGATGAAGGTCGGCATCTTCGTTCGCGCCCCACATGAATGTGGGTAGCCTGATGAAGGAAGGATAGTCTCGACGACGATATATCAGGAATTCGTCGTTAGAAAGGTCATCAAGGGTAAAAAAGTACTTAAATACCTCTTCGGCTTGGTGATGAGATGTCGGTCGGGAAGCCAGCTGAGGTCCAAGCGCTTCCGCGGGTGAGAAATCGACGATGGCCGACCGAAGGGAGGCGAAGTAAACTTGTAGCCAGAGTTGGAAGACCCAAAGGGGACCATTCTGGTGTGGGTTGATCTTGTGAAGGGTCGTCTCGGCCAGACAGTGAAGGAGATGGGTAAGAATGTTGGAGCTAAGTGACAGGACGTAACCACTAGCCAGGGCCTCGACTACCGGCATGTTCTCGACCAAGCATTTGTTCGATTTGGTACAACAAATGTACTTGTTGTACCAATAGAAGAGGAAAGCTTCATGTTCCCCTTCTCGCAGGGCCTCTTCTCCTCAGTCGGCGAAATGGAGATAGAGGGTGTTGTAATTGAAGAAGTTCTTGTGGAGTTTCTGAACGTCTTTTTTCAACGGGATTTGACCCTCACGGCTCAACGTCTCAAAAACCCGTCGATCGAAAAGCGTTTTCAGGTCAAGATTCGACGGGTACCCGGAGAGGGCCGCATCGATGGGGATTCCAGTTGCCGAGGTGCCCAAGATGGCGGTGACATCAAGAATGGTGGGGCCGATGGGACCAAGGGGGAGAACCATGGTGTTGGTGGCCGAACACCAGAAGCACAGGGCGGCTAGGAGAAGCTCCTTGTCGAGAACGACATCCATAGACGAGAGGAGGATGGCGTCGTAGATGCCGAGGGCCTTCCATTGCTCGCCGAGCTTTTCCATTCGAACAATCCAGGTTGCCCAGGTTGTGGTGGTCAAAGGCTAGGAGCCTTGGGGTTTCGCCACATCCCATCTCGACCACTCAAACCCTTGGAGCAAGGGTGATAGGCAGTGCTCCTGGAGAAGTCCAGTAATGGCTGATGGTACTGCCGCTTTAAAAAGAGGACCCAATATTTGGTGAGAAGTGCTCATGTCACTTTCAAACCGTATGGTTTTGATTGAGCTTCGATCAAGAATTTTCTGATACTGAGCACATTCCCTGGAAATTTTGGAGATGAAGGACGCCATTGTAGGAAGTTTAAAAAGTACAATGTGAAAAGGGGTTTTTCTGGGTTGAGGGATTTGAAGACGAAGACCAGGGAAAGAGAAATATGCTGGAGAACAAGGGCAAGAAATTTCAGAGATTTTGAAAGCGTAAAGTATGAATGAGGGATTTCGGTATTTATAGGATTTTGGAAGGAAGGGCAACCGTTCGAAATTCAAAACAGAGGGCAAAATCGACCGAAGGAATCATTGATCATGATGAACATTCAGGAAATGCAGTTGGGAAGACCGCGGGTCTCAGGTTTTGGGGGCGCACGATTGCGTGTGACGGCGAGATTAATGGCGGAAGACGTTTCGACGCCTGCACGATGACAAGTGGCTCGCGGGTTGATGTAGTGGCTCGCGGATTGAGGTGGAGTGGCTATGTTCAGCCATAAGGCCATGATGGCATGACGGTTCAGGTAGCCGCACGCCTTAGACGTCATTATTAGGGATTGGCCGTGTTAGAAGACGCCACGTGGCGAGTTGGGTTAGCAGGATCAAGATCATGTAATCGTGGTCAATAAATGCGCATTGAAAATAGAGCACTAGGGTTCTGAGTATTAGATTCACTTCTTCAAGGCCGAAACTCAGCCAAATAACTCAGGCCGAGGACCTCAGAAGTGAGGGGGCAATGTTTGGGCCCAAAATGATAGTTTGGGTCGAGTATAGAATCATTCTCGGCCCGGAAGGCCTTGCGATAAGAATGTCGTGGATCGTTCAGCACGTGGGCCTCCAAACCTAGGTCGGCTAGGTCATAACACAAGACAAATCGAGTCTTGGTGCAATAAGGAGTCTCGGCAGGATTAATAACCCGAGAGCGAATCCGGGTCAATAAAGGACTAGGTTCACAGTCCTAATGGAAGCAGGATTGGTCGATTCAGTGTTAGACTGTGAAAAGAAGTCCTAATCCGAATAGGGTTTTAACTCGACCTTGGGGGAAGTCGTTGCTATAAATAGAAGAGGCTGTGCATCATTCAAAGGCCCCCTGCAAATCAATACAAAACTGCCCTGTGCAAACTCTCAACAACTTGAGATTTTTTTCTTTTTCTTTTTCGCTAGCATATCTTCCGTTGGCATCAACAGCACTGTGGAAGCAACCGGTGATATCTTAAGTCGGCATAGATAGCTCTGTCACCGTAGAATCAGTCGGTCTCGCAGTATCTTCCGTTGGCATCAACAGCACTGCGGCGAGAACGGTTGATTATCTATCCAAGTCTCGGTCGAGAAGGATTTCTGAATCCTTATTGGTTGAGGTCATCTCATCAGCCTTCTCGGCGAAGTGAGGTGTTACAAGTTATTACTTTCGGCACATTGAAAGCCGAATTTGATATTGAACTTCGTAAGAATAGTAACCTTATCTTCAGGTTCGAGAGCCCAAGAGGCCGAGACGTGTTCCTTTCTCGGCCGCAATCGCAAGACGCAGAAGTCAGCCGCGCACCCAATGCAACATCAACAAATTTACTCCTCGGCCGAAGAGTTGGCACGCCCCGCATTCACCGAAGGACATAGTTAACTTATAGATTACTCGGCCTGCGCGCCACGTAGGCTCGGTAGTTTTTAGGGTCAACAGTTCCAGATTTTCGTTGTTAATGGAGCTCATCGTTGTTTCGTAGACCTTTTTTTTTTTGAAACAAAAATATAGATCCTCATGTTATTTAATTTATATTTTGTATTATTTCGTTGAAATGTGATCGTCGTTATTATTCATAGTGTATTCGTGGTACTGTTTTTCAAATTTTTATCGTCAGTGAAGTTCATTGTTTGTTTTTCCAGAAAATAAATTTGAGATATGCACACTATTCAATAATAACGACGGGTCACTGTTTCTGAACTGTAAAAATAAACTGTTTCTGGATTTTAAGTAACACTGTTTCTGTAATCTAAGTCACTATTTCTTGATCCAAATGAAATAGACACATGGTTTCTTAAATGTAAGCTAGAAAATAAATAATGAAATTCACTGTATTTGGATTCAAAGCAAAATAAGCACCCTGATTCTTAAATACAATCAACTGATGCATGAAAAAAAAGAAACAGTCAAAGGTTAAAACATAGACTGTTTCTGAAACTAAGTTATAATTTCTGGAATCTAAGTTACTGTTTCTGGAATTTAAGTCTCTGTTTCTGAATTTTGGTTATTTTCTTTCCAGATACAGTGTTTGTTTGTGCACAGACAAAACAAACATTGTATTTGATTTTTTTTTTCCAAAAACAATGTTATGTTTTGGGTTATCCAGAAACAGTTTTATGATTTTGTTTTTTTTTTCTAGACACTTTTTTCGCTGGTTTCTGTCATTAAATTTCTTTGAACTTGTTTCGGCGGCTTTATTCCAATGAATGCTTTATTTTTCAACTTTGATTTGAGCTTTGATTTGGTTGTTTTTGAAATTGGGAAATTCGATTTGATAGGAAAACATGGAGTTATTATGGCGGTTTCATGCTGGGTTGAGGTTGGTGAAGAGTTAAAACAATATTAAATCATTTATGGGTATTCACGGAAATGTAGATTTATAGTGGGTTGGGCTTATAAGTTTGACCCGTGTACAATAGTTTTGGATGATTTTTTTATTAAACTTTGAGCCATTTTGGTTAAATTACATTTTTGGATGGTTTTTGGTTAAATACGTGTTGGCCCAAGCTCTTTTTATTAAAACTCCCTAATACAAACAATAATTCCAAAGAAGGTTACAGATTAATTAACTTTGATTTAACACATCCCAGCCTACCTACATGTTATAAGTGGCTATATATATGAATTATGCTCACGGATTGATGTCCAGTTTAAAAACTTAATTACGCCAGGAATTTTATACCTAATTTGGCTAGAAATATAAGTAGCCTTTTTTGTAAAACTTCCAAAACTAGGAATATACAGTAAGATAAAAAGAAAAGAACAAAAGGAGAAGTGGTTCTGCACCGTCTAAATGACGAGAAAATTTTCATTCTGAATGAAACCATGAAATTAAAGTAAGAGGAAAGGTGGTCCAAAGATGGCAGCTTAAGTCAGAAGAGTCTAGTATACCATGGACTGCTTTTAGTTGTAGCGAAGGCCATTTCGAATGGTTTATAATGCCTTTTGAATTGAAAAAAGCGAGACGTTTTAATATCCAGTTTAAACGAAAATTTTCACTCCGCGATACCATGAATCGTATACAGTGTATACTCTGCATTTATAAAAAAAATTAATGAAAATAATTTGAAAATTTTAAATTTTAACGAAGATGACAAAATAAAAAGTAAAATGAATAGTACTAGTATTGATTTTTTTAATATAAAAATATAATTTTTCGTTAAAATAAACAGTATCCAAAGCTTTTCGTTAAAATTACTTTATAACAAGAAGATTGTGGACCATGCTTGGTGAAGCCTCCCAAAATTGACTCGTTCTTTTTTTCATTGCTATGGCCGGTTGCGGTCGCAAAGTTGACACCATTAAGTGTGAACGAAAGAAACAATTTCTGATCACTGTTGTGGAGAATTCTAGTGGTGCCTAGAATGTTTTAAAAGAAGGTGGGACATGACAGCTAAGTTGAACATCATCACATCTTCCAATAATTTCGTCAAAATTTTTTTGGGTGTGACTAGAATGACAACGAATGACAACAACTAAATGTTACATATACACTGCTGCGTAAAATTTGGTGACAATGAAACAAAGATATAAGAATAAAAATTTAGGATAAATTGGATCTTCTAAATTATTATCTTAGTTAAAATTAATCTCTTAATTTTTTTTTTGGTAAATTAACCTCCTGAGCTATCTAAAATCAGTCAATTAACCAATTATCGTTAGATTGCGAAATCAATTCCGTCAAATTCAAGGGAAAATTAGTCATTTCATCATCAATTGTTACTTGTCAGCTATAACCATCAAAGTTGAAACACAAACCAAATCGAACCACACCGAATGGTTTGGTTTTGCGGTTTTGAAACGTTTTTTATTTGAAACCGTACCGCAATGTAGGGAAACTATTTGGTTTCGGTTTTGGCTTTTGAAAACCGCACCGAAACAGGACCGCACCACAAATATTATAAAAAAAGTAATGCTAGGGAGTATAAATTTTTAAACTAAATTTGCAAAGAAATTATTTGTCATCAATAGAAAATAAGTAAGTTAATCGACACTTAAGTTATCAACAACCTCATTTTGACAAAATATATATATCAACAACCACATCATTTAGTTTACAAAATTTAGTTTATAATTTAGTTTTCCTAGCATTACCCTAAAAGAAAAACATTTAATTAAATATCCATATTAGATGTTGTGTTCTAATTGGTTATTTGCTAAGAGTCCATACATTTAGTGTGGACTCAATTATAGAGAATTTCATCACTTTCTTGCTTAAGACCATCTCCAACTCTTTGTTTAAAATCTAAAATTTTTAGCTCAGAAAATTTAGGTTTTAACCCAAAAACATTTTTTCTTCTCCAACCTTTTTGGATTAAATTTTTAGCCCAAGAGTATTAAAGAATGAATTTAGGAAAAAAATTATGTAGACTATCCTAATTTAATTTTATGAACATTTTAACTAAAAATTATTCAGAATCCGATAAATATTGAAAAATCTCTAAATCGACACCATGAAACTCGTGGAATACTATGAAAGAATATGAAATACATAAAATATTTTTTTTAAATTACTTTAGCCATTAGATTTAAATTTAGAATTTTAGATCATTTTTTTACTGTTGGATTTGATCATATTATATCTTAGTCATTGGATTTAATGAATTTATAAATATAAAATTAAAAAAATTACACATATATGATGGGCCAGCTCCACTAATTCAGGGGAATTTTATGCTAAATTTGCTCCAGAAATGAGTTTTGGGTTAAAACTCATATTTACCTCAAGGGTTTGAGCAAGTTAGAGTAAGTTTAGAACCTAAAATTTGAGTTTTACTTCAAGGGTTGGAGTAAGTCGTAGTAATGCTCTTCAAATCAATCTCACTCTCAAAAGTTCAAAATCATTTCATCAACCCACAGACGAAAAATGGTAGAAGTATATCAAACCCATAGATGCGAGGTCATGCAATTGATACAAGGCATTTGTTGAAGCATTGGATGGTCACAATTTTAGTAGTTTTTCAATTGTTGTAGGTTTTGCTGCAAGTATTTACTGCCCTAGAGTGATATTATCAGAATGAGAACGCATTTTCTGCCTTGCTGGAGGTGCAAAGTCCATTTAAGGCTTGAATATGCACCTTGACCTTGCATCCAGGAAATGTTTGAAAATGGTTTGAAATAAGGTTTTGAATTGTACGTTTTTCTTAAAAATATTAATGGTGTTGAGAGGAGAGGAGAAGGGGTGTGTGTGTGTGAGAAAGAGGAAGACAAATAATTTTTTTTTCATTTTGTATGTAAATGGTTTGAAACCGAACCGAAATTGTTCGGTTTGGTTTCATTTTGATTTTGGCTTCAAAACTGCAAACTTATTCTGTTTCACTCAAAATCGGACTGAATCGAACTGTGTCCACCCCTACACAGCAATACCAAATTAGCCTTAAGCTGGACTGACTTAGAATAGACCAAGTTAGACTAATTTAGTGAAGCCTTTGGTGTAGTGTCAGACTAAAAAGTAAGATAGTTAATAATCTTTAATATTGTTGTAGGCATAATTTACTGAACAATTAAGGAGGCCAGAAAGAGGGGTGCATCATAGATAAAGAAGAAGAGAGAGATGTGTAATTGTGAGGTGTGTGTTATTCCACCTCATTGTGCCTTTATTTATAGTAGTAGGATAGGTAAAAACCTTTTCCTTTAGGATTACAACATTTAATAGGTAATCAACTCCTAATAGGAATATAAGAAATATTCCAAGATATACTAGGATTTACACAATCACATTTCTAATCTAATAAGACTGCAACACTCCTCCTTGAGTGTGTAAATACTCAAGAAATGGCGCATCAGGTCTTCAATGATAAAGCAAATACAATTGATGAAGTTGTCAGCACAATGAACGAATGCGAGTCTTACATAACGGAAGAATGCATAAAAAGTAAAACTCACAAAACCTCATGGCTTGTTGATGTAGATGTGGACACAATATGTCTTGGTGTTGACTTCATTGATGTATCATGGCTTGGTCAGGTGGATACATGCGGCATATTAGTCATTGTACCGTAACAAGGTAGATAAAATCGATAGTGTTGCTGTATTTGAAGAAAGCATAGGCTCTATCATAAAAATTAATTAGTAATATAAGGATTAGTCTAACTTACTTATAGATCTATGCAAGATCCCTTATTCCATCAATGTGAAACTTATTCTCAACATGTTTCTTCACGTGTGATGAATTTTCAAGTCTAACACATGAACGACACAACAGGATGACGTGGAGCGTATGTGGGCATTTGACTTCACACGTGGATATCATGAAGAAAATTAGGGTTTCGCCATAAAACCAATTGGCAATATATGAAGTAACCCAACTTACTCATAAGCTCATTCAAAGTTCCTCATCTTATAATGTGGAATTTATTATCACCAGTGTTAACCTTTGCATTTATGACCTATACAATGTATTAGAAAACATACAATCAATGACCTTTCCTGGCAAAGGCAATGTGATTTTTTACGGTTTATCACAGTGATGGCTATCTGGTATGGTTATTTTTAAGCAGCTCATCTGTAATAGTAATTTCTTTCACAACGGATTTTTGCTTCATTGTCCTTGTTAGTATTTTGTTACTTTTGCAATTTTAGATATCCTTATTACTACTTTTGTAGTGTGAGATGCGAGGCCAAGTGTCTAATACAATTTTGTTTGTATTTTCAGTTGATCCGTCTAAGGGTCTTTTAATGAATAATCTTGGAGTATTTGGTGGATGCAGAGTGCTCTTTGACTCTTCGGAAGTACTTGGAAACTGCATTGCATCTGATGTTTTTTTTGCTGGTGGTGAGTTGCATTTGTTTTTCTTCGAAAGTACCGAATCATCTCGAAGTAGATTAGTTTCAGGAATTAAGTTGGACTGATTCTGATTAAACTAAACTGATTTAATAAAGTATTTGAGATAATATCATACTAAAAAGCAGGATAACTTCTTCCTCTTTTTTTCTACTCCTTCCTCTTTTTTTTCTTTTTCTTTTTCTGTTCCCATTTCTTTTCCCCATTTCTTTTCCCCGTCCAACTCCTTCTCTCTCTCTTCCCTCTGTTTTCCTTTTCCTGTCCAACTCCCTCATCTCTTCCCTCTCCTTTTTCTCCCGTCCAACTCCCTCTTTTGGTGCACTATCCATAACTCAAAAATAAAACCCAGAATCCAATCCAAAAATCCAGAATCCTCCATTTCAAAAAAATTCAGTCCAACACCTACAAATCGACTTGGCCATCTCTGCAAATCCATTTCAATCAATCTCTGCAAATCCATTTTACAAAGATCCCGTCTTTTGGAAGTTTGCCTTTCGACGGAGACGATTGGCTACGAGCGATGCGAAGCAGACTGGACGAGTCCAAGGTGAAGCGAATCAGGTGTTGGAGACGGGATTAGCAATCCTCTCCTTTGGAAGGTCTCGCTAAGACCACCTAGCAAAGGACTTAGTCGACACCAGTCGGACTTAGTCCCATTAAAATCAGTAAGGCTCGCACCAAACACGGACGAGTAATCTAATCCAGTAAAACTTAAATGGGGCAAACAAACGCTCCCTTAAGTGTATTTCTCTTTTGCACTCAAATTAAAATTTTTCTTCTTATAATTTATATGATTGGATTAATTAGAAAATCGATTTATCATAATTGGAGAATCGTAAATTGGTTTGTCAACGAGACAAAGTGCACACACATCTTGCAATCTTACATCATGTCCCAACTTGCTCGTTTTATAATCTGTTAATCACAACTGTGAGTATTATTTTTTTCTTACTAGTTTGTTTAAACATATGGTCGATCGACATAAATTCATATTTGATAAATTTACAGATTGAAGATGACTGACACAGTTGCCCCAAGTTTAATTGTTCATGAACTTCTAAACCAAAATAACTATGAAGATTGGAGTTTGCGAGTTAAAACCTACCTGTTGGCAAAAGATCTATGGGACGTTGTGGAAGCCACCACCGAGCCTCCTAAACGAGAAGATGGTGAAGTTGAATATAAAGCTTGGAGGAAGAGTAATGCCGAGGCTTTGCACTCCATCCAAATTTCTTGTGGGGAGGATACTTTCTCTTTTATTAGGGGCACTATCACAGCCAAAGTTGCCTGGGATATTTTGGCAGAAAAGTTGAAGCCAGCTGAAGCATCCCAAGCCACAGGAACGGGTATGTGCACCGTCGCCTTTTCCATATAATTAGGCATTTGTCTTTGGAATTAACTTGGATCCTCAAAGGATGAGGAGAAGTTTATTATCAAAATACTTTGTGACCGATTTACATAATTTTATGCATGTGATCAAAATTGTTAATGTTATAAAACACTTGGTAAATATTCTTTTTGTAATATTAATAAAATTGAGCTGTTTAAAAACAGATGGTTAGATTCAATACAAGTGTCACAAACTATCTATATCTATTTATTACAATTAATTAACTAAACAGTTTTAGAATTAATTAATTTTCTACAAAAATGATTTTTATTGAATGATTTATAATTTAAATGATTTTTATCATAAGCACAAACTGTGAATCAATCACAAAGTTTTATTTATTTATGATGAACTCCTCACCTTTGAGGTGCCCAACGTACCTTTTTGTCGTACTGTATACAAAAGTGTAGTGAGCCCAATTTATTCGGCCTTCCAAAAGGAAAAGCCACTAATATTTGACATTTTTTTTTGTTCATATTCATTAAAAAAGAGATGTCTTTTTTCTTTTTCTTTTTTGTCAATAAAAAGAGAGACGTTAATTGTGTGAGTGGTGTCAGTTTCGGCTTCGTCCTGTCTCTTTTCAGTTGAATTAGATCTTGTTAAAATGCATGAAATAAACATGTTGGAATAATGGTGTTGGATGACTAGTGAAATTAGGCTAGTCAACTTTCTTGTTCAAAGTTAGGCAAGTTAGGTTAGTCAAGCAAAATAGGTAAGTTAGGCAAAATTAGGCTTATGATCTTTTTCTTCCCTATATATATGTTTCATCTTGTAATTGTTTCATCAAGCAAATATACATCAAAATTCAATATGGTATCAGAGCTGTGATCTGGGAAAAACCACAAAACACAGCTCTAAAGCAGCCACGAGGTCAACCATTCTAGGCATGGCCTCTCATTCAAAATGGGAAAATCCCAACCACCCACTCTATCTCCACTACTCGGATCAACCTGGTGCAATCCTCGTACCACAACCATTGGTGGAAGACAACTACAACACATGGGTTCAATCCATGAGTATGGCCTTAACGGTCAAGAACAAACTTGGTTTTGTTGATGGGACGATCAACAAACCAAGTGAGAATAATTTTGAGGAGCTGCAGCAATGGAATCGCTACAACAACTTGGTCAAGACATGGCTACTAGGCTCCATGTCAAAGGAGATTTCAGGGAGTGTCATCAACTACAAGGATGCTCGACAAATGTGGACCGATCTGCAGGAGAGGTTCTCACATGTGAATATAGTTCAGCTCTTCCATGTTGAGAATGAGATCCATGATTGCGTCCAAAACAATATGAGTGTAAGTTCTTACTTCACTAAACTTAAAAGTTTATGGGATGAACGTGATACTTTGTGTTCCATTCCAGCATGCAGTTGTGGAACAAAGAATGAGATGAACTCATATGTTGAAACTCAGAAAACCATGAAGTTCCTTATGGGACTGAACGAATCGTATGCTACGGTTCGAAGCAATACTCTTCTTCTCGAACCACTGCCTACGGTGAACAAGGCATATGCGTTGGTCCTTCGACATGAACGCCAGGCAGAGGTTTCCAATGGGAAAAGCACACAACTAGAAACTGCTGTCTTTGCAGTGAAGAATCTCTCGCGAGAACTTACACCTAAAGACAAGGAGATGCGATGTGGAAAGTGCAATAAAACCAATCACATCACCAAAAATTGTCGTGCACATCTCAAGTGCACTTTTTGCGGATGGAAAGGCCACACCTTCGATTTCTGTCGAAAACGGAAAGCAGCCACGGAGACCGAATCCAATCGTCTCTTTTCTTCAAAGGGGAATCAAGTTTCACAAAGTAACAAGCAAGAGACAGTGCCTAATTTCCCGTTCTCTCAGGAGGACTGCAAACAAGTCCTTCAGATGTTGAACAAGAACAAATCATCATTTGCCAATCAAGTCAGTAATCCTCATAGTCATGAAGAACTTTCAGGTAAAGCCTTCTCTTTTTCATGTAAAGGAACCAAAAGTATTTGGATCATGGATAGTGGTGCCACGGATCACATAGTTTGCAGTCCTAGTCTCCTTACACACTCACGAGCTGTTGAAAATCATACAGTTGAACTGCCAAATGGTTCCGTTGCCAAAGTCACTCACATTGGACAAGTTGTTTTCTCTCATAATCTTATCCTTGAAAATGTCCTATGTGTGCCGTTCTTTAGGTTGAATTTAATATCTATCAGTAAACTAGCCTATGATTCCTTATATGTCACCATTTTCTTCACCCAATTTTGTGTCATTCAGGACCTTCGCTCGGGGAAGATGATTGGGACAGGAACTGAAAGGGATGGACTTTACTACCTCGACCCATCAAAGAAAGGAACATGCAACAATATTCAAACCGTCTCACCAAAGCTTTGGCACTAACGCCTAGGACACCCATCTCATAAAGCCACTTCGTTATTACCTTTATTTAACAATAAGGCTTGTGATTTGGAAAAATGTTTAATTTGCCCATTGGCCAAACAAACAAGATCACCCTTTCCTTTGAGCTCTATTTCTACCAAATCATGTTTTGAATTATTGCATATTGATATTTGGGGTGGTTATCAAGTTGCTTCTATTTCAGGTGCCAAGTATTTCCTTACCATCGTAGATGACTACACTAGAAGCACTTGGGTTTATTTGATGAAACATAAATCTGACACAAAAGACATTTTAGTCAGATTCATTCAAATGATTGAGACTCAATTCAATACCAGAGTTCAAATCATACGAAGTGACAATGGCCCTGAGTTTAAGCTTGAGCAATTTTATGCTCTCAAAGGCATCATACATCAATCTAGTTGTGTCAACACACCACAACAAAATGGTGTTGCCGAACGTAAACACCGGCATTTGCTCAATGTTACTCGGGCTTTGCTCTTTCAAGCTTGTTTGCCAAAACGTTTTTGGGGGGATGCAATCTTAACCTCAGCCTACCTCATCAATAGAACACCCACTCCACTTCTCCAAGGTAAAACACCTTACGAAAAACTGTTTCACAAAGCACCTAACTATTCCCATTTAAAGGTTTTCGGTAGTTTTTGTTTTGCTTCTACACACGCCCAAAGGCCCTCTAAATTTGACCCCCGTGCAATCCAATGCATTTTTCTTGGGTATCCTTATGGTCAAAAGGGTTATAAATTGTTTGATATAAAACATAATAAGACTTTTGTTTCTAGGGATATTGTTTTTTTTGAAGATCATTTTCCATTCCAAAATCATACCACTTCCGCTGCCCCGTCTCCATCAAACATTACACCCTCACCCATCACGTTTGACTTGACCTCTCCCATTGAGTCGCACTTAAGCCTTGCACCCGAAGAAATAAACATCACCTCTCCCACACTTGCCAACATCACACCACTCTCATCTCCTTTACCTACTACAACCCCACCACCAGAAACCTTTCTCCCCCCCCTCACCATTATCAAAGAACCCACCAGTTTTTCGCAGGCTGTTCAGGATCCAAAATGGCGTGACGCCATGCAAAAAGAGATTGTTGCCCTTCATGACAATCGCACTTGGACTCTTGTGCCCTTACCACCTCACAAACATCCCATCGGTTGCAAATGGATCTATAAGGTGAAGCTTAAACCTGACGGCAGTGTTGAACGCTACAAAGCTCGTCTCGTTGCTAAAGGCTACAGTCAAATTGAGGGGCTTGATTATCGGGAAACTTTTGCTCCAGTTGCCAAGCTCACCACCGTCCGCGTCCTCCTGAGTATTGCCTCCATACGAGGCTGGCATCTTCATCAACTTGATGTGAACAACGCATTTTTGCATGGTGACTTATACGAGGAGGTTTATATGTCCCTACCTCCTGGGTTCGGACGAAAGGGGGAGACACGAGTATGCAAATTACACAAATCCATTTATGGTTTAAAACAGGCCTCGAGACAATGGTTTATCAAGCTGTCTAGTGCTCTCAAGACTGCTGGTTTTCATCAATCATGGTCAGATTACTCATTGTTCGTCCGAAACCGTCAAGGCAGTTTCATGGCATTACTTGTGTATGTTGATGACGTGATACTTGTAGGTAACAATTTGAGAGAAATTGAAGAGACTAAACTCTTCATTTCCCAACATTTTAAACTAAAGGATTTGGGAAAACTCAAATACTTTTTGGGGATAAAAGTTGCAAGATCTAAACAAGGGATTGCCTTGTGCCAACGCAAATATGTGTTGGAGATACTAGAAGATGCTGGGTTCCTTGGTGCGAAGCCCTCACGATTATCAATGGAACCAAACCTGTCCCTTACACAAACTGATGGGACGCTCCTACATGATCCTTCTTCATACAGGCGACTTGTAGGGAGGCTGATTTACTTAACCATCACGTGGCCTGACCTGACTTATGTGGTTAACATGTTGAGCCAATTCATGGACAAGCCACGACAACCACACCTTGAAGCGGTGCATAAGGTTCTCAGGTACATCAAACAATCTCCTGGACATGGAATTCTTTTGCCTTCTACAGGTTCACTACAATTACAAGCTTTCTGTGATGCTGATTGGGCTCGGTGTAAAGACACTAGAAGGTCAATAACCGGTTATTGTATCTTCTTTGGACAAGCACCGATATCTTGGAAAACGAAGAAACAAAGCACAATATCTCGTTCTAGTGCAGAGGCAGAATACCGTTCTATGGCTACTACTTGTTGTCAAGTTATATGGCTAAGAAACATTTTGAAGGACTTGCAAGTAAATCATGCACAACTAGTCACAATGTTTTGTGATAATCAAGCTGCCATGCACATTGCTTCGAACCCAGTGTTTCATGAACGAACGAAGCATATAGAGATAGACTGTCACTTAGTACGTGAGAAGATTCAAATGGGAATGGTGCAAACAGCTTACATACGGACCTCGAATCAACCTGTAAACTTGTTCACCAAACCACTAAGCTCGGCACAATTTGAGGTCTTAATTAGCAAGTTGGGTGTCATCGACATCCACACTCCAACTTGAAGGGGAGTGTTAAAATGCATGAAATAAACATGTTGGAATAATGGTGTTGGATGACTAGTGAAATTAGGCTAGTCAACTTTCTTGTTCAAAGTTAGGCAAGTTAGGTTAGTCAAGCAAGATAGGTAAGTTAGGCAAAATTAGGCTTATGATATTTTTCTTCCCTATATATATGCTTCATCTTGTAATTGCTTCATCAAGCAAATATACATCAAAATTCAATAGATCTATCCTTAATAGAATAGTTCAATTTAAACTACAGCAAAAGTAAGATAGGATAAGGGAGAAATATATTTCCTAATAGAGAATGATGGGATATAAACAAAAATGATTCAATTTTTCAGGAGAGATATTCGACGATCACACGAATAACAACCCAAACATTGTTGAGGCAGAGCCAGAGAATGATGTCATAGAAGAATCGTCCAGTGAAGGTATTATGTCTCAATTCTCACAAAGATTTCCGTTCAATATTTATTAATTAAACTCCTTTCAAATCTACTTTGTTATTTTCATTCTAAAATAGTTGTTTATTTCGTTTTTTACAAGGAAAAAACTAAAATGCATGATGCAATCGACTTTGGGTTCTTATTAACAGTTGCAATTTACAAAGAAAAAAGACCGTATTCAATAGTAAAGTAGAACAAAAGTACTCTATATACATATAATAAAATTAAGAAGAAAAAGAAAAATCCGTAACAAGTATATAGTCTATATGTTTTTCTTTTGGTGATCAGGGTAGCAACGATATGTTACGTACATTATTTATGGGGATATATATGTAACGTTAGCTGGCTTGGCAGGACACGAAGACAACCACGTTAATCAAACATTGCTCAATTTAGTGAAGAAGAAAGATTGGGATGCTGCAATGGAGTTTCTTATCCAACATCCCAAGGCGGTAACTGCAAGTACTAGGGAAGATGGGACAATTCTTCACCGGGCAGTCTTTTTTAAGAAGGTGGACATTGCAAAAGAATTGGTGCGCTTAATGAGACCAAAAGACTTGGAAATACAAGACTATATGGGTCTTACCGCTCTTCATCGTGTTATAAAACATATTCCAGAAAGCGTCGAACTAGCAAAATGCATGGTTGAAAAGAACAAGAAGTTACTTAGTATTGTCCTTCCGTCCGAGCTAACCATCCCACTTTTGGAGGGCAAAATTACCCCACTTATGCAGACTCATAGTCTTCCTGGTCATGAAGGAGGAGAAAAAATGGCTCAATACCTTTATTCCGTCACTCCGCCCGAAACCTTGAACGATTCCGAATGCGCTATGCTTATTATCCGTGGTCTTATGTTAAAAAGATTTGGTAAGATCAACATTCAAATGATAATTATTATTAGTGCCACCTTAATTTTTTTTCCTTGTGTAAATGCTATAAAACCGCTGTATATTAATAATGTTGAGACTAAGCTAATTTTATAACTAGATCTACATATGTTATTTCTAAACACTCCACAATATGTAGATATTGCGTGGGATTTAATTCAGCGCCGTCCGGAGTTAGTCATTGCTAAAGACTTTGATGAGAGAACACCTTTAAATGAACTAGCTGGTATGCCTTCTGCATTCTTAAGTGGAAGTTCACTTAATTTTTGGGAACAGTGGATTTATGACGGTTAGTAATGCCTTCCATTTTCTCTTCATTTTAAATATTGTCCTAATTAAGCTTTCATTTTCTTTTACTCTTATTAGACGGAGCAATAGAAAATTCTTGGTTCAAGGAACTGGTTAATATCTCGTATTTAATATACAAGTGGGCTTGTATTCTTATCTTGATAGGCATAAAAATAAAACCAATGCCTACCATTGATAACAAAAAGGAGCCTATTCCTACCACTGATGGTGATGTTTGTATAAACGTTCAACAACCGGAAAATGGCGACCAGAGTAATAAAAGGCAAAGGCATCTCATTTGCTCAGGTACGCATGTTACATGACAGACGTGCCATTTGTTTTTGTTAATGTTTAGTTGTTTCATAAATTAAGGTACCACAACTATATATAAATCAGTTAGCAAGCATATTTTAGGAGAAGCCCTTATATTTCAAGATAAACCCATTGACCACATTTTAGGAGAAGCCCTTATTCTTGAAGTGAAATTGGCAAGGTCAATCTCCCTATTGGTTCTGTATATATTATTTTTATTTAACTTGATTTATAGAGACATTTGGATGCTTCCTCTCTTTCTCTTTTTCACTCCTACAGTCCTACTACTATGGCATCTACCTCGACAATGGATATGTAGGTCATCTTCTTCATATTTACCTCTTTTCTATCTTGGTTTCAAATGATGGTGGGGCTTATCTTCTATGTCTTATATTTTTATTCATTGCAACCTATTAATTAATATATCATTTTATGTTGCATTTTATGTTTTCCAATACAACTATGTACTAAGTAGACTCTTATTTATAAGTCATATAATAATTTAATCAAATTTGAATAAAACCTCTTAGGCCCCGTAGTCCGACTGCTGAAGTTTGACTATTGTGTTTGTTTGGAATTATTTGAAATATTTATGGAATTTGGAACCTTTTTGCCTTTTTATTAAAATCGATATTCTACAGTCATCTATAAGGGAAAAATGAGAGTTTAAACCTGGACGGAGTGGATTGAAGAAAATTATCTAACCACTAGGGTAATCCACCACCTATTAGGTCTATTATATGTTGGTTAGAGTCGCTGATTTTGGTTTCAAAGAAACTCACCTCCAACAACTGTAAAAATTTGTAGGCACAAGGAGGCTATGTATGCATTATTGATTTTGATTTTGAAAAAACTCACCGCATTTTTGTACAATATTAAGTGATTCTAAACAGATCAAATTTTTGTACCGTATTATATGGTTTAAACGGGGATATAACCCTTTTTCTTTTTATAAAAAGGGGATATAACTAATTGGTAATTGAAGACCTTACCGACAATTTGGAATTTCAATGCAGGTACAAGTTTATTTCGTGGACTAGTTGTCAAGACCATGGGGAAGCTTTTGGGTACGCTACATTATGAATTGATTTCTATGGAAATTCATTCACACATTCTTTTTAGTCTTTTATTAAAGTCTCTTACACACCTTTGTTTAATTTTAGTCATTAATTTTGTTTGTTTTATTCAATTTAATGTCCATATATAAATAAGGGTGTGTGAAAAACTTAAAAGGGTGTGTAAAAATCATTTTTCTTTTCTTTTCCTATTTATTGTCTTAATAATTTCTAATTACTTTCTTTTTATTTTTTTATTTTCAATTATTTCTAATTCTATATACAGAATTAAGGGTATATTGTTTGATTTGTTTTGAATGTCAACATAGGATTCAATCGTATATATCAAATGAAATTGGCCCATGTTCGGATCCTTGAATTTCTACCTCGCATGTGCGAAGTGATTAAAAATAAAGATGTCAAAGAATTGCAAGGCTTGGAAACAGCATTGTTCTTAGCAATAAAAAAAGGGCATGTGGAGTATATTACACATTTATACAGAGCAAATTATAAAGTCTCAAGCATCACCAATGAAAAAGGCCGGAACATCTTTCAATTTGCAGCTGAATGTCGTCAACATAAAGTTTTTAGTCTATTATATGGACTAGAAGAACGCAGGTGGGGATGGTTCGTAGGTTGGAAAGATAAGTTGAGCAATAACATGTTGCATGTGGTAGGAACTATTTCCTTCGCCGCACAAGTTAATCTTATTCGTGGTGCAGCTTTGCAAATGCAAAGGGAACTGCAATGGTTCAAGGTGACTACTCATCTATAGAATTAATTATATATTATACTTATAAAATCTATGTTATTATATAAGAGACTACTTAATCATATTCGTGAAAATTGATGATGGAACCCCCTCCTTTCTCCTATTCACCATCTTCTCTCGTATATAATTGAATTTTATAAGGAAATCAGAAGTTATTTTATATATTTGTGGTCCATTCTTTCATAACTTGAACTGAAAATACCTTGAGACTTAGCCATAAGGATTTGTACCAAGAGATCAGAATTACTCTTCGGATGTATATAGTCACATCTCTTCTAAGTTTTTGTTGAATGACATGCAGGAGGTGGAACGTTTAGCACAGCCTGTAGATCATGAAGTAATAAATAAAACGGATGAGATGACACCACGTGAATTATTTACCAAGGGTCACAAGGACTTGGTGAAAGAGGGTGAAAAGGCAATGAAAGATACAGCAACATCTTGCACAGTCGTAGGGGCTCTCATCGTTACTATTATGTTTGCTGCAGCGTTTACTGTTCCTGGTGGAAATAAACAAGATACAGGTCTTCCTATATTCTTAAGTAAGGGGGCATTCATAACTTTTATAGTTTCAGATGTTATATCGCTCTTTTCTTCCACAACTTCAGTAATGATATTTTTGGGAATCCTCACATCGCGTTATGCTGAAGATGATTTTCTCAAATCATTGCCAATAAAAATGATATTAGGCCTTATCACCCTTTTTTTATCTATAGCGGCAATGATGATAGCTTTTTCTTCAGCCCTTTCCATTATGCTGCATGGAAAATCATCTATTGCAATTCTAGTTACTTTGCTTGCAAGTGTTCCAGTTGCATCTTTCATATGGATGCAATTTCCCCTCCTTCTTGAGTTAGTCATTTCTACTTATGGAGCAGGCGTGTTTGACAGGAAAATAAAAAATTGGCCTCGTGAAGACCCTAAATATTCGGCCTCGTGTTAATGTTGTTATAAATGATGCTTATTAGTTTTGGATTGCTACAAATTTTTTTTGAAGTTTGTAATGGAAAGTTGTTTGGATCCTGTATAATAAAACCAAATCCACCTGGTTGTAATGAAAAGACATTAATGTACGTGTTTGAACATTTAGTCTTCGTGGTGCATTCCTTCTTCTTTTGCATGTGACATTTTATCGCAGTAGCGAAAAGTAATTATATCCTATGCATTTTGATGCTAATTAGAATGAATGATGACTTTTTTGAAATGCTAGCTTGGCAGCTCCCAACACACAAATGTAAAATTGACGGTCATAGATTGGTCAACAAAAGAAAATGGATGTTTTTATCATATGCACGAGAAGCAGAGTATTATACCTCTCAAGACCCCCACAAAAATTTAAAACACATCAAATGGAGGGAAACCTGTTCGTCCCATCAGTATCCATCTCAAACGCTCCCCCTCTCATGAACTTTCCCAAATCCAAACCCTAATTTCCCAATTCGATTTTCCAGATTGCAATGGCTGAGACTCTGATCCCTAATCCGGGAACCCCGAAGCAGAAGCTCCCAATGGCCGCTCGTCTCCCGTCTCCAATCAGCCCCTTCTTCCTCGGCTTCAACGATGACCACCGCGAGCGTGCGCAGGCTCGCCCAGCACGCGCCGCCGTGATTCGAAGGAAGTCCGTTGCGCTCAATCTGCTGCCACAGCAGGGAGACCGCGATCCCTGCCTCGGAAACGCGCAGAGCCTCGAGCTGTTCCAGAATTGCATCAAACTCGACAGTGAAAATGTCAGTTTAGATTTTTCAAGTGATTGAAAGTTTTGAAATTAATTTTTTTAACAAAAGTTTCAATTTTTTTAGTATTTTATTTGTCAAATGAGTGAGCCATTTTTAATGTATTAGATTTTGATGTTTGTTGTGAAATTTTTCTTAAATGTTCGATTTTTAGCTGTTGGGTGCGCAGAAAATTAATCAGAAAAATACTTGGGAGCTGAATTTGATTGACCATTTAACGGATATTATTAAGGTTGGAGAGGAAAACGATGCAGAGATGATTTTTCAAAAGGTAAATTTCGCCTGTTGATACTACGATGTTTCGGATTAGTTTTGGAATTTGAAATCTATCAAGACCAAGATTTTGGTAAAACCACTTTTGAAGTGAGTGGCCGAATGTTCACATATTCGATTGGATACGCCATGTTTGCTTAAATCTGTATCACTTCTCTATCTGTGCAGGCAAGCTGCACTCTTGAAGGTGGAGTCAAAATTTACTCAATGAGGGTGGATTCAGTACACTCCGAGGCATATAAGGTCCTTGGTGGGATGAACAGAGCAGTCCAAGAAGATGAACAGGGTTGGGATGCATTTGCAGTTGATCCCGTCTAAGGGCCTTTTAATGAATAATCTTGGAGTATATGGTGGATGCAAAGTGCTCTTTGACTCTTCCGAAGTACTAGGAAAGTGCATCGAATCTGATGTTCAACTTGATAAATCAGATTCCATTGATCTTTCTTTTTCTCTGGTGGTGAGTTGCGTTTTTTTTATCTTAAGAAGTATTGGACTATCTCAAAGTGGATTAGCTTTAGGTATTAAGTTTGGCTGATTTAGACTAAACTAAAATAAACTGACTTAATAAAACGTTTGAAGTAATATCGGACTAAGGAGCAGTATAACTCCTTCCTTCTTTTTTTTCTTTTCATTTTCCTTTTCCTTTTTCTTTTTAGCAAAAGGTGCTAGCTAACAGAGAGCAAAAGAGGGGAAAAGAAAAACAACCAAGCAAAGCAGCGGAGAAGGAAAGCGGTAATCAGGCGGAACAGGGAGTCCTCCCTCTCTCTCTTCCCCGTCCAACTCCCTCTCTCTCTTCCCTCTGTTTTCCTTTTCCTGTCCAACTCCCTCATCTTTCTTCCCTCTCCTTTTTCTCCCGTCCAACTCCCTCTGTATCCATAACTAGAAAATGAAACCCAGAATCCAATCAAAAAATCCAGAATCCTCCATTTCAAAAAATTCAGAGTCCAACACCTACAAATCGACTTGGCCATCTCTGCAAATCCATTTCAATCAATCTCTACATATCGACGTCAATCAATCTCTGCAAATCCATTTTACAAAGATCCCGTATTTTGGAATTTTGCCTTTCGACGGAGACGATTGGCTACGAGCGGTGCGAAGCAGACTGGACGAGTCCAAGGTGAAGCGAATCAGGTGTTGGAGATGGGATTAGCAATCCTCTCCTTTGGAAGGTCTCGCTAAGACCACCTAGCGAAGCGAAGGAGTTAGCCGACACTAGTCCGACTTAGTCCCATTAAAATCAGTCCGGCTCACACCAAACACAGACGTGTAATCTACTCCAGTAAAACTTAACTAGGTCAAAGAGTAAATTATAGCAATGGTCCCTGTACTTTACTCAAATTGAAGCAATGGTTCTTCAACTAAAAATCAATTACCATTGGTCCCTCAACTTATCAAAATGTGTAGCTATAGTCCTTTTCATTAATTTCTTCAAAATTTTGTCAAAATATGTTATAATGGAATAACCATTTATTTAATTAGGATCCCTCAACTCATCAAAGTGTGTAATTATGGTCATTTTTGTCAACTACGTAAAAAAATTTGTCAAAACGAGTTATGTTTGAAGGACCATAGCTACAATTGGGATAAAGTTAAGGGACCATTTCTCCAGTTGAATTAAAATTGAGGGACCGAAGGTAATGAATTTTTAGTTGATGGACCATAGCTGCACGTTTTAATGAATTGAAGAACCAATGGTAATGGATTTTTAGTTGAAGGACCATTGCTCCAATTTGAGTAAAGTTCAGGGACCATAGCTACAATTTACTCTAGGCCAAATAAATGCACCTTTTGTGTATTTCTCTTTTGCACTCAAATTTAAATTTTTCTTCCAATAATTTATATGATTGGATTAATCAGAAAATCAATTTATCATATTTGAAGAGTCATAAATTGGTTTGTCAACGAGACAAAGTGGACACAGTCACACACATCTTGCAATCTTACATCATGTCTGTGGAGCCAAAAATATTCATTAGGCGACACGTGGACTTTTGGACAAAAGAGGACAAAAATACCCTCGAGGCATACCGGGTTTCCTACACGCGAACAGTGGAGAATTATCCATCAACCAAGTCAGGAGTACCCAAAATGGGTAACAATTCAAAACCTATTTCATTCCATATATGTTTTTATCTCATTTTTTCCTTATTCAATTAGTCATTTATTTCAAACATTCCATAACATCCTCAACCAATTAATATAATCAATATATTAAAAGGCTAATTACATCACCCATTATACCCCAAAAAATCACACCAAGGGCCGGCCATTCCCATCCCAAAAGAGTCTATCATATTCTCTACCTTTTCCACCATTTTCCTTTTTTAAACTCCTAATTAAACCTAAATTAAACTCAAAAAACCCTAGCCACCCCTATCCCTATAAATATACTCTCATTCTCACCAAAAAACCAATTCCAACACTTTGGCAAAAATCTCAAAATTCTCTAAACACTCTTTCTCTCTTCTTCGGCCAAAGCCCCCCCCATTCATCGTGGGCGCGTGAGGCTCTTGGCCTTAACCTAAGGTGTTAATTGTTTTGTAGGTGCAAAATCGTCCAAGATCGAGGAGGAAGAAATTTGCATCCACAAATTGGTGCTTTCATTGAGAGTTGAAATCCATACTCGTAGAAGACTCTCGCACAAAAAAGGTTTTTTCTTTATTTTCTAGTCCATTTGAATATTTTTCATACGTTCTTATTATTAGAATTTTTTACTTGCAAAGGTTCTTTGATAAAACGTATAAGCAAAATATAATGGCTAGAAATTTAGAAAATTCCACAAGTGAAAATTCTAATGTTCAAGAAATGGGATTGCGGAGATCCGTGAGGCTAAATGCGACAATAAGGGGAGCGGCATCATCACCACGAGCTTCCACCATGGGAACCACCGTGGTGGCTACCTCGGTAGCCCCCCGCGGCGAGGTCCATGGTGCCTTCACCACGGCCACCATGGGAACCACCGTGGTGGCTACTTCGGTAGCCACTCGTGGCGAGGTCCATGGAGCCTTCACCGCGGCCCAGAGATCCGTGAGGCAAAATGCGACAATAAGGGGAGCGGCATCATCACCACGAGCTTCCACCATGGGAACCACCGTAATGGCTACTTCGGTAGCCACTCGTGGCGAGGTCCATGGAGCTTTCACCACGACCCGGAGATCCGTGAGGCAAAATGCGAAAATAAGGGGAGCGGCATCATCACCACGAGATTCCACCATGGGAACCCCCGTGGTGGCTACCTCGGTAGGGGATACTTTTGCTTTTGAAGAAGTAACTTTCCACAGGCTTATTCTTGAACTGAGCTGGAGGGTTTTCTGGTTTCCTCCAGAGTATAAGGCCGACTGAAGAATTTGAGGGTCAAAACAAGTCCATCAAATCTAGAGTACGTTCGACCCTACTGATATGGGATACTTTTGCTTTGACAGAGTAATGGATGTATCGGCACGTGTGCTGTTACGCTTGTCTCCACATGCTTCCTTGTATCCTTCTCACTTGCCCCATCTGTTCCTCAGGCAGATGCGGTATCTTCCCTGGAAGCATAAGATGTTGAAGATGAGTACTCGAGAGCAATGCCAGGTAAGTAAGTTCCAGGCAGTCAGTTCCTGGCTGGAAGCTTGATTCCAAGTGCTGACTGATTGCTCTCTTTCTCCTTGTCTTGCAGGTAAGAACAAGGCCAAAGGAAAAGACAGGGAAAAAGCATGATATGGGATACTCTTGCTTTTAACCCTGATGATATGAGATATTCTTGCTCTAGTATAGCTTGTTTGCAGAGGTATTATCGGGGGGAAAGAAAGCTGAATATTTCGAAAGGCTTCGTTGAGAGTGCCCTCTCATATATGAGGAAGGGTTGAGCATTTTTGCAGGTCTGTCTGTCCGTTGGGGATGGAGGTTGACATATATAGGAGTCTCCTTAACAACAAGTAGTAATGCTATTCCTTTACCCTGTCAGAGCACTTTGAAAAAGTGGTCTGTGGTATGTGGAAAGCTGATGTTGCGTGTGAAGATTACAGACAGCTTTATCCAAGGAGATCCGGCTCTTGCAGTTGGGAAAGTGTTGCCTCTTCGGTTTTTGAACAAGCAATCCTATCGGGGATCTGGCTCTCGAGATTCGGAGAACGATGCCTCTTCGATTTTTGAGAAAGCAATCATGCTGGGGGTCTGGCTCTCGAGATTCGGAGAGCGGTGTCTCTTCGATTTTTGAGAAAGTAATCATGTTGGGAGTCTGGCTCTCGAGATTCGGAGGGCGGTGCCTCTTCGATTTTGGAGCAAGCAATCTTGTTGGGAGTGTTTTCTCGAATGTGAGTAAAGGTTGGGCATGTTTGCTAGTCTACCTTGCCACGAAGCACAGAGGTTGACACACAGGGACTTTCCAATTATCCAGCAATGGTACTGTTCCTTTACCCTCTCTTCGATTTTTGAGAAAGTAGTCATGTTGGGAGTCTGGCTCTCGAGATTCGGAGGACGGTGCCTCTTCGATTTTGGAGCAAGCAATCTTGTTGGGAGTGTTTTCTCGAATGTGAGTAAAGGTTGGGCATGTTTGCTAGTCTACCTTGCCACGAAGCACAGAGGTTGACACACAGGGACTTTCCAATTATCCAGCAATGGTACTGTTCCTTTACCCTCTCTTCGATTTTTGAGAAAGTAGTCATGTTGGGAGTCTGGCTCTCGAGATTCGGAGGACGGTGCCTCTTCGATTTTGGAGCAAGCAATCTTGTTGGGAGTGTTTTCTCGAATGTGAGTAAAGGTTGGGCATGTTTGCTAGTCTACCTTGCCACGAAGCACAGAGGTTGACACACAGGGACTTTCCAATTATCCAGCAATGGTACTGTTCCTTTACCCTCTCTTCGATTTTTGAGAAAGTAGTCATGTTGGGAGTCTGGCTCTCGAGATTCGGAGGACGGTGCCTCTTCGATTTTGGAGCAAGCAATCTTGTTGGGAGTGTTTTCTCGAATGTGAGTAAAGGTTGGGCATGTTTGCTAGTCTACCTTGCCACGAAGCACAGAGGTTGACACACAGGGACTTTCCAATTATCCAGCAGTGATACTGTTCCTTTGCCCTTGTGGGTAATAATATGGTAGCTAGACCTTCAAAATTTATGTGTCTAAACTTTGTTAGTGCTGTTTCTTTGCTATTCTTTTACCCGTCTTGGTCAGAGCGATGTAGTGGGAGCTGCAAGCTTCACGTGCTCAACTTTGGCAGAGAACTTTGGCAAAGTTATCTGTGATACCCATGAGCTACTATTGCGTGTGGGAAGTGGGTGATTGAACAGTAAGACTCATGTGCTTTCTACTTCACCAGAAGTCTTCGACAGAATGCCCATAATTTCCGCAAAGCTGAGTGTGCGTGTGACAGGTGCTGACAAGGCTGGAAAAGTAGGTGCCTCTTCGATTTCTGAGATCGGCCCTCGTGGTCTCTGAGCAGCCCAACTTTTGAGAAAGCAAGCGCCTCTTCGATTTCTGAGATCGGCCTTCGTGGTCTTTGAGCAGCCCAGCTTTTGAGAAAGCAGACGCCTCTTCGATTTCTGAGATCGACCCTCGTGATCTCTGAGCAGCCCAGCTTTTGAGAAAGCAAACGCTCTCTTCGATTTCTGAGCAGGCGCCTCTTCGATGTCTGAAGCTCCGTCGAGTGCAGCTTTTTATAGGGGCTGGCATTAAGTTCCAAAGCACACTTGAATCTCCACCAGTAGAAGCTCCATTCTTGCACTTCTAAGATCTTGATTTGTCCGACCTCTTCTCTCTTCAACACCTTTGAAAATGTCTGGCCCCTCCGACCGTCGTTTTGACTTGAACCTTGTTGAAGAGGCAGCCCCGCCTTCTCCAGACAACATATGGCGCCCATCCTTCGTCTCCCCTACTGGTCCTCTTACCGTTGGGGATTCCGTTATGAAGAATGATATGACCGCTGCGGTGGTGGCCAGGAACCTTCTCACTCCCAAAGATAACAGACTACTTTCCAAACGATCTGATGAGTTAGCTGTTAAGGATTCTCTGGCTCTCAGTGTTCAGTGTGCAGGTTCTGTGTCTAATATGGCCCAACGCCTATTTGCTCGAACCCGCCAAGTTGAATCATTGGCGGCCGAAGTGATGAGTCTCAAACAGGAGATTAGAGGGCTCAAGCATGAGAATAAACAGTTGCACCGTCTCGCACATGACTATGCTACAAACATGAAGAGGAAGCTGGACCAGATGAAGGAATCTGATGGTCAGGTTTTACTTGATCATCAGAGATTTGTGGGTTTGTTCCAAAGGCATTTATTGCCTTCGTCTTCTGGGGCTGTACCGCGTAATGAAGCTCCAAATGATCAACCTCTGATGCCTCCTCCTTCTAGGGTTCTGTCCAGTACTGAGGCTCCGAATGATCCCCCTCCGGTGCCTTCTCTTTCTGGGGCTCTACCGACTGCTGAGACTTCTCCTAAGCAACCTTTGTGAAGGCTCCCTCTTGTTTGTTTATTTTGACTCATGTATATGTACATATTTGTAGCTTATCGGGGATATCAATAAATAAGCTTTCCTTCATTTCAACGTATTGAGTTAAATACACCAAAGCCTTCTTCGCTAAGTTCTTTGAATTTTCTTTTGTTGGAGCTTTGTGAGTGGAGCATGTAGGTTGAGGTAGTGTTCCCTTAATTTCCTGAGTGAGGAAAACTTCTCGGTTGGAGACTTGGAAAATCCAAGTCACTGAGTGGGATCGGCTATATGAATCTTAGAACGCCATTGTGCTCGGTCCTGTGTCATGTCCTTCGTTAGATCCAAGTACTCTAAGTCTTTTCTTAGAGTCTCTTCCAAAGTTTTCCTAGGTCTTCCTCTACCCCTTCGGCCCTGAACCTCTGTCCCATAGTCGCATCTTCTAATCGGAGCGTCAGTAGGCCTTCTTTGCACATGTCCAAACCACCGTAACCGATTTTCTCTCATCTTTCCTTCAATTTCGGCTACTCCTACTTTACCCCGGATATCCTCATTCCTAATCTTATCCTTTCTCGTGTGCCCACACATCCAACGAAGCATCCTCATCTCTGCTACACCCATTTTGTGTACGTGTTGATGCTTCACTGCCCAACATTCTGTGCCATACAGCATCGCCGGCCTTATTGCCGTCCTATAAAATTTTCCCTTGAGCTTCAGTGGCATACGGCGGTCACACAACACGCCGGATGCACTCTTCCACTTCATCCATCCAGCTTGTATTCTATGGTTGAGATCTCCATCTAATTCTCCGTTCTTTTGCAAGATAGATCCTAGGTAACGAAAACGATCGCTCTTTGGTATTTCTTGATCACCGATCCTCACCCCTAACTCGTTTTGGCCTCCATTTGCACTGAACTTGCACTCCATATATTCTGTCTTTGATCGGCTTAGGCGAAGACCTTTAGATTCCAACACTTCTCTCCAAAGGTTAAGCTTTGCATTTACTCCTTCCTGAGTTTCATCTATCAACACTATATCGTCTGCGAAAAGCATACACCAAGGAATATCATCTTGAATATGTCCTGTTAACTCATCCATTACCAACGCAAAAAGGTAAGGACTTAAGGATGAGCCTTGATGTAATCCTACAGTTATGGGAAAGCTTTCGGTTTGTCCTTCATGAGTTCTTACGGCAGTCTTTGCTCCTTCATACATATCCTTTATAGCTTGGATATATGCTACTCGTACTCCTTTCTTCTCTAAAATCCTCCAAAGAATGTCTCTTGGGACCCTATCGTACGCTTTCTCCAAATCTATAAAGACCATGTGTAAATCCTTTTTCCCATCTCTATATCTTTCCATCAATCTTCGTAAGAGATAGATTGCCTCCATGGTTGAGCGTCCTGGCATGAACCCGAATTGGTTGTCCGAAACCCGTGTCTCTTGCCTCAATCTATGCTCAATGACTCTCTCCCAGAGCTTCATTGTATGACTCATTAGCTTAATACCCCTATAGTTCATGCAATTTTGTACGTCGCCCTTATTCTTGTAGATAGGCACCAAAGTGCTCGTTCGCCACTCATTTGGCATCTTCTTCGTTTTCAAAATCCTATTGAAAAGGTCAGTGAGCCATGTTATACCTGTCTCTCCCAAAACTTTCCACACTTCGATTGGTATATCGTCTGGGCCTATTGCTTTTCTATGCTTCATCTTCTTCAAAGCTACAACCACTTCTTCCTTCCGGATTCGACGATAAAAAGAGTAGTTTCTACACTCTTCTGAGTTACTCAACTCCCCTAAAGAAGCACTCCTTTCATGTCCTTCATTGAAAAGATTATGAAAATAACCTCTCCATCTGTCTTTAACCGCATTCTTTGTAGCAAGAACCTTTCCATCCTCATCCTTGATGCACCTCACTTGGTTTAGGTCCCTTGTCTTCTTTTCCCTTGCTCTAGCTAGTTTATAGATATCCAACTCTCCTTCTTTGGTATCTAGTCGTTTATACATATCGTCGTAAGCCGCTAACTTAGCTTCTCTCACAGCTTTCTTCGCCTCTTGTTTCGCTTTTCTATACCTTTCACCATTTTCATCGATCCTATCCTTGTATAAGGCTTTACAACATTCCTTCTTAGCCTTCACCTTTGTTTGTACCTCCTCATTCCACCACCAAGATTCCCTTCTTAGCCTTCACCTTTGTTTGTACCTCCTCATTCCACCACCAAGATTCCTTTTGGTGTAGGGCAAAGCCCTTGGACTCTCCTAATACCTCTTTTGCTACTTTTCGGATACAACTAGCCATGGAATCCCACATTTGGCTAGCTTCCCCCTCTCTATCCCACACACACTGGGTGATTACTTTCTCTTTGAAAATGGCTTGTTTTTCTTCTTTTAGATTCCACCATCTAGTCCTTGGGCACTTCCAAGTCTTGTTCTTTTGTCTCACTCTTTTGATATGTACATCCATCACCAACAAGCGATGTTGATTAGCCACGCTCTCTCCTGGTATAACTTTGCAATCCTTACAAGTTATACAATCCCCTTTCCCCATTTGAATATTTTTCATACGTTCTTATTATTAGAATTTTTTACTTGCAAAGGTTTTTTGATAAAACGTATATGCAAAATATAATGGCTAGAAATTTAGAAAATTCCACAAGTGAAATTTCTAATGTTCAAGAAATGAGATTGCGGAGATCCGTGAGGCAAAATGCGACAATAAGGGGAGCGGCATCACCACCACGAGTTTCCACCATGGGAACCACCGCGGTGGCTACCTCGGTAGCCACCCGCGGCGAGGTCCATGGTGCCTTCACCACGTCCACCATGGGAACCACCACGGTGGCTACCTCGGTAGCCACCCGTGGCGAGGTCCATGGTGCCTTCACCACGGCTCGAGCCATGCCATCCAAGGCTTACGACACCAAGGCCACGGCCCAACCATCCAAGTTTGCACGGGCCCGGGCCCAAGCCTTGCATTCACATGCATCACATACTAAGCAGCCCACTTCCGTGGCCCAACCTGCTCCCACCAAGCAACCTGCTCTTGCCAAACAGCCTGCTCCCGATGAGCAACCCACTCCCGTGGTCCAGCCTGCTTTCGTCGAGCAGCCCACTCCCGTGGTCCAGCCTGCTTTCGTCGAGCAGCCCATTCCCGTGGCCCAGCTTGCTCCCGCCAAGCAACCTGCTTTTGTGGCCCAGCCTGCTCCCGACGAGCAGCCCACTCCCGTAGTCCAGCTTGCTTCCGTCGAGCAGCCCACTCCCGTGGCCCAGCCTGCTCCTGCCAAGCAGCATGTTCTCGTGACCCAGCCTGCTCCCGATGAGCAGCCCACTCCCGTGGTCCAGCCTGCTTTCGTCGAGCGGCCTGCTCTTGTGGCCCAGCCTGCTCCCGCCAAGCAACCTGTTCTTGTAGCCCAGCCTGCTCCCGACGAGCAGCCCACTCCCGTGGTCCAGCCTGCTTCCGTCGAGCAGCCCACTCATGTGGCCCAGCTTGCTCCCGCCAAGCAGCCTGCTCTTATGGCTCAGCCTGCTCCCGACGAGCAGCCCACTCCCGTGGTCCAGCCTGCTCCCGACGAGCAACCCACTCCCGTGGCCCAGCCTACTTCCGTCGAGCAGCCCACTCCCGTGGCCCAGCCTGCTCCTGCCAAGCAGCCTGCTCTCGTGGCCCAGCCTGCTTCCAACGAGCAGCCCACTCCCATGGTCCAGCCTGCTTCCGTCGAGCAGCCCACTCTCATGGCCCAACCTGCTCCTGCCAAGCAGCCTGTTCTCGTGACCCAGCCTGCTCCCGACGAGCAGCCCACTCTCAAGGCCCAGACTGCTCCCGTGGCTTTCCAAGCAGCCCAAGTCGGCCCAAGACTATCTCAACCATCCGGACCTACCATCAAGCCGGGGGCATTCTTACCACATTTTTTCGCGGATTTGACATTTCCCAATTCAAATCTCGCGCTCGGAGTCTACCACATTTCCACTGCCCAAGGAGGCGCATTCCTTCCAAGCTCTTCCAATCCAAATGGCGAACAACACTTGTCTCGACAAGTCATAGAGTTGACGAGCGCCCTTGCACAACAGACAACTTTGGTGAATCAACTTTGGTGAATCAACTTTTGCAACGCATCGGGATCCAACGTGCCCCGGACGAGGTATCCCGAAGTAAGACAAGGGCAGACGAACCTTTCCAGCAGCGTCCCGACAAGCAGCCATTCGACCAGCCACGAGCCGAACGTTCAGGCAGTGTACATTCCCGATTGGGCCCCCAAGATAGCGTATACTCTCGTCTTAGCGCGCGGAGGAGCGTGTACTCTCGACTAGGCCCACGGATGAGCATACATTCACGGTTGGGGTCACACTCCGATAGTCAACATGAGCAACCTTCCGGACAAAGTGTTCATTCGCGGCTAAGCCTACAAGGAGCATCATCCACCTCACATCAGAGTAGGCAGCACGACGGACGGAGAGAAGCAGTCACTCAATCCAGCTCAAGTTCAACCAGCAGCCTGTGAAGAACTCGCTCGCCTGCTAGGAACGCACCATATGCACTGCATCTGCGGCATAGACGAGCCAAACACATGGAAGAGCAGCCTAGACCAGCAAGTCATGGCTGAGGGCAGCCGAGAGCTCCGCTACCCCAACAAAGGCAAATTCAGGAAGAAGTAGAGAGACTCTTGACCAAGCGATTGCATGATTTTCAACGCAACGAGGTCACCGACGAGGCACTACGATAGAACATAACCAACATAAGCAGGTAACCCTTCACGGACGAGATCGAGCAAGCAGAGCCTCCATGAGAGTTCAGCATGCCGCATTTCACATCTTTCAAAGGGGATGAAGACCCGGAGAGACACTTAAAGCGCTACCAAAACGCAATGATCCTTTATCGAAACAACGATGAGCTCATGTGCAAGATATTCGCCACCACTCTACAAGGCGAGGCGCAAGATTGGTTCTACACCCTGCCGCCATAATCCATCCGGAATTTCTACGAACTTTCTTTGGTTTTCACCAAAGAATATTCATCCTATCGCTCGATCAAAAAGAAGTCTGATCATTTGTTCAACGTTAAGAAGAACCCAAAGGAGTCGCTTCGTGACTATGTGATGAGGTTCAAAGTAGAGAAGGCAAAAATAGTCGGATGCAACGACTCGATAGCTAGAGCAGCCTTCCAAAAAGGACTTCCAGCAGACCACCCGCTATTCGGAAAATTGATCATGAAAGAAGATCTAACTCTGGCAGACTCTTTTGCTTTGGCAGAGAAGTATGCATTTTGGGATGAGGCTCGCTAATGCACATTCAAGGACTTGAAGAAGTACTCGACATCACCTCCCTTGAAGCAGCGGAGGACTTATTCACATGTTTGACGATATCTAAAGTAGCAATAAGCTCTACCATCATGTGAGAAGAGATGGGGGCCCGATTACCTGTATTCCACAGTTACCTGTATTCTACAGTTCAAAAGCTCTCCTCGATGTTATTAAAAATTCAAAAGCTAACTTTGGCGATAGTTGTTGCAACCTAGAAGCACAAGTTTTACTTTCAAACGCATGCAATCATCCTAATGACGTACTATTCTGCCCAATCCAGACGCGCGACGATAAAGGCGTAGACCCTGGCGGATGTAAAGTTTTCTGACGAACGCAACACTGGAAAGACACACTTGAAAGCAAGTTTTGTCCTCGTCACCCTGAAAGATTCTACATAGGAGCAACATGTACCGGCAGTTGAGTACCATTTCTTGATGCGCACCACACGGCCCTAGCCGACCCTTGCTCAATGATTCAACTCTAGAGTGGCCCAATACCGGCAGTTGAGCATCTCCTGTTGCGTATGACATGGCCCCATCTCCACAGCTCCCTACTGCGCCTTCACGCCGAGCCTAGGTGACGCAACAGAGCGGCCCAACGATGCCTCAGAAGTAGCCGAGCACACTCTAGCTGCGCCTACTCCACCCGATGGAGACTTCTGGTATTTGCATGTCGACGACGCAGAAAAACCTTCATCATTGCCGGCAGAGAAGGCTCCAAAAAGATGGATCCCATCTGGGAAGGTCCGTACAAGATTAGCAGAGTAGGGGGCAAGAGTAATTACACCCTCGCCACCATGAAGCGGCAAAAAGATTGAAAAGCAATGGATGGCCTACAATCTGAAGAAGTACCATGTGTGACCTCCCGCTACATCAAAACCCGAAGACTCAATAAGCTCGACGGGCACCACCTCACAAGTTGAGGACTATCCAGTTGTTATGCAGTTCCTACCTTACAGCTAAAGTTCTCGTTCGTTTCACTCGTTTTTCAATGAGGAATTTAAAAGTAATCACAACTTGGCTTGGCTGCATGCTTACAACAACTAATCACTCCTGCACTTCAAAAGAAGACTGCGCCCTTCTTAGGGACTCATTGCAGGAATTGTGCCCCCCGAGGGACCAACCATGTTCTCCAGTGTGAGAGGGTAAACCAATTCTCCGACACCCATATGGGTCAGCTCTCCAAGACGGGAGGATAAACTTTACACTCCGAATATCCAGACGTGGATGAGCCTGGCTGCCCTAGTATAACTAGATGCACGATGGCTTGCGCCGGGATTCCTAGAAGTAGCCGCAATGGTCTTTTTCAAGGCTTAGCTAACTGAAGGATTTTGGGTCTCTTGGCCTAATCCGTGGGGAACTGGGCCCTAGAGACGGAGATGGCACATTACCCAGTACATCCGATGGACGGCTGCCCTGGAATCCTAAAGCTGCTACCGAGTGCACTAAGGTAGCCTACGGATTCCGAAAGACTGCCTATGGCTTGCCCTTCGAGCAGTGAAGCCGCACTAGACTTATACAACTGCACATTCTTATGAAAGGTTTAACAAGCTAGCGCGCATATACGAAGTTTTATCCACTGCCGACATGCTACGTAGTCAATAAGCTTCACCTCTGCCAAGCGCGGAACAACCTACACCAAGTCCTAAAGTGTTGTGATACTTGCTACGCAACCTACGGAATTGAAGAAAGTCAACGTTAACAGCCTAGTGGTTACGCGGACTTGTCTGCTTCTGTAAGTAAGGCATCCGGCTGCCAACCCTATGGCTAACAACTTTGCAAAGTTCTACACCAACACCTACGACTGCATAGGCTACGCGAGTTTGTCTGCTTATAAAAAAGTAGCATGCCTGCCACTGGTCTATCAAGTCTAAAGGTTAGGGCATGAACAAAAGAAGTGAAGATGAAGACCCCAGCCTGGGCACTAACTTCTCCAACTACTTCACCAATGGAAGCCTTAAAAGTAAAAGCAAGCAAGTTTTCCGGAGAAATAGAGAAGGTCTTAAAAACTCAAGCCCATCATTCTCACCCTTCAGCTGCTCATTCTTCTTAAGTAGACTAACACGGACGCGCTGCAGCTCATCCACTCCCTTCTTAGCATAAGCAGCGAAACGAAGCTCAGAAATTGCAAGCTTAAGATCTTGAATCTGAGGCGAATCAATCTCAGCAGCAAAGGGAGCAGGCTTTGGCGCCACTTTAGCAGCAGAGTCCACCTTATCACTCTTCATAATAGCAAGTCTCTACAAAGGTGAACCAGACTTGGCTCCCAAAGAACGTCCTGGTACAGACTTCGGCACTGGGGGCATGATAAAACCTTTACGATAAGCAATCTTATACACAATTGTACTAGCCATTCTCAACATGGAAGACGCCACATGCTCAGATCTAGCAGCCTTATTTTTCTTCCCATTGGAAGAAGTCATGTCAATCACATACCTCTCGGTAGCAAGCGAACCCTCATGAGCAGCAGAAGAAGTCTTCAGTTTTTTCTTAACTGGCATCTCATGAGCAGGCGGGGAAGATCTCTTCTTTCCATCTTCATTCATAGTAAGCTCCACAACAGCGATCAGACGAGCCAATGCATCCTCCTTGATCCTCTTTACCTCCTCTTTCTAGAGCAACCCACATTTCTTTCAGCAAAGAGGACTAAGCAGCCAACGACATTCATGGTACTCAGCATGGGAGCTCAACCCAGCGTTTCAGCAGGCAGGAGGCCTGCATGCCTAACATTCCAGCAGCTCGCCTTATCTCTCAATCGCCAGCCTGGCCCGAGTCAGGTCCAAGAGCCCAAAGGATATGAGCTATGCAGCTCGCCTAGCACTGCGCCCCAACGCCACAATCCTCGACCCCAGCTGCACAAGCTGCCCTTGGCTCAAGCCAAGCCAAGCTACCCAAGAAGTAGTCCCTACCACGACATCTCCTCAACCCATGCCGAGCCAGCTCCTGGCCCCTGCCAGCCGACGTGGCGCACCACCCCGACGGCTACCCCGCAATAGCACTATCCAAGAATAAGGCAAGAAAAATTAAATTTTTCTTACATTGGTGCGGCACGAAGAAGACGAAGAAAGCAACGAAAGACGGTCCTTTGCACGGGCAAGATGTAGAAGATTGCTAGAGGAGGGGGAAAAAATATCCTCTAAGCTATCTCTCTCTTGTAGGGTAGAATAAATCGCTCTCCAAAGTTGATTTAATAACCCACTTAAGGTGGACTTAAATAGGCTTTGAGAGAAATTTATTTCCTTTTCCATGAAGGATCTAATTTCCTTTTAAAGAGAGAATCAACAACAAAATAGGAAGCAGTCTTAAGTTTCCTAAAGCAAGAAGATCTCTACACCTGCTGCCCTTTTCTGCGAGCAGCCCAACAGGTGTGGGGGCATTTGTGGAGCCAAAAATATTCATTAGGCGACACGTGGACTTTTGGACAAAAGAGGACAAAAATACCCTCGAGGCATACCGGGTTTCCTACACGCGAGCAGTGAAGAATCATCCATCAACCAAGTCAGGAGTACCCAAAATGGGTAACAATTCAAAACCTATTTCATTCCATATATGTTTTTACCTCATTTTTTCCTTATTCAATTAGCCATTTATTTCAAACATTCCATAACATCCTCAACCAATTAATATAATCAATATATTAAAAGGCTAATTACATCACCCATTATACCCCAAAAAATCACACCAAGGGCCGGCCATTCCCATCCAAAAAGAGCCTATCATATTCTCTACCTTTTCCACCATTTTCCCTTTTTAAACTCCTAATTAAACCTAAATTAAACTCAAAAAACCCTAGCCACCCCTATCCCTATAAATATACTCTCATTCTCACCAAAAAACCAATTCCAACACTTTGGCAAAAATCCCAAAATTCTCTAAACACCCTTTCTCTCTAAATTCTAACTTTGGCATCGGAGGTTCTTCGGCCAAAGCCCCCCCCATTCATCGTGGGCGCGTGAGGCTCTTGGCCTTAACCTAAGGTGTTAATTGTTTTGTAGGTGCAAAATCGTCCAAGATCGAGGAGGAAGAAATTTGCATCCACAATGTCCCAACCTGCTTGTTTTATAATCTGTTAATCACAACTGTGAGTATTAGATTTTCTTACTAGTTTGTTTAAACATATGGTTGATCGACATAAATTCATATTTGATAAATTTACAGATTGAAGATGACAGACACAGTTGTCCCAAGTTTAATTGTTCATAAACTTCTAAACCAAAATAACTATGAAGTTTGGAGTTCGCGAGTTAAAACCTACCTATTGGCAAAAGATCTTTGGGACATTGTGGAAGCCACCACTGAGCCTCCTAAACGAGAAGATGGTGAAGTTGAATATAAAGCTTGGAGGAAGAGTAATGCCGAGGCTTTGCACTTCATCCGGATTTCTTGTGGGGAGGATACTTTCTCTTTTATTAGGGGCACCAGCACAGCCAAAGTTGCCTGGGATATTTTGGCAGAAAAGTTGAAGCCAGCTGAAGCATCCCAAGCCACAGGAACCGGTATGTGCACCTTCGCACTTTCCATATAATTAGGCATTTGTCTTTGGAATTAACTTGGATCCTCACAGGATGAGGAGAAGTTCATTATCAAAATACTATGTGACCGATTTACAGAATTTTATGATTGTGATCAAAATTGTTAATGTTATAAATCACTTGGTAAAGATTCTTTTTGTAAAATTAATAAAATATGAGATCATTTAATCATTGAACTGTCTAAAAACAGATTGTTAGATTCAATACAAGCATCCCAAATCATCTATATATATTTATTACAATTGATTGACTAAATAACCTTAGAATTAATTAAATTTCTACAAAGATGATTTTTATTAAGTGACATAATTTTGAACGATTTTTATCATAAACACGAACTTTGAATCAATCATGAAGGTTTAAAATTTTTTTTTTTTTATGAGGAACTCCTCAACTTTGGCTTAGCTTAACTTTTAAAAAATATAGGGTAAAAGACTGTTTACTACCCTAATGTTTCGTGGTTTTCAACATTTAGTACATCAAGTTTTTTTCGTCTCAGAGTCATACCTAAAGTGTAAATTTTGGGACAGTCTCATACATCCGTTAGTCAAACTGTTAAGTTTTTCGTTAACTGTGACGTGGTGCACTGCTTGGGCGCCACGTGTCATCGACGTTTTTTTTTTTTTCTTTTTTCTTTCTTTTCTTTTCTTCTTCTTCCTTCTTCTTCTTCCTCCGACTGCAACTTTCTGGTTTTTTTTTTTTTTTTTTTTTTTTTTTTTTTTTTTTTTTTTTTTTCTTCTTTT
>VIEB01000193.1:396018-426642 GCA_006547085.1 Malus baccata
AGGAAAAAAAAAAAAAAGTTTTTTTTTTTTTTTTTTTTGAGGAAGAAGAAGAAGAAGAAGAAGGAAGAAGAAGAAAGAAAGAAAAAAAAAAAACCAGAAAGTTGCAGTCGGAGGAAGAAGAAGAAGAAGAAAAGAAAAGAAAAAAAAAAAAAAAAAGCGTCGATGACACGTGGCTCCCAGGCAGTGCGCCACGTCACAGTTAACGAAAAACTTAACAGTTTGATTAACGGATGTATGAGACTGTCCCAAATTTACACTTTAGGTATGACTCTGAGACGAAAAAAACTTGATGTACTAAATGTTGAAAACCACGAAACATTAGGGTAGTAAACAGTCTTTTACCCAAAAATATAAGTATGAAAAAAAAGTTGGAGCATTTTAAATGTTTGGTAAACACTTTAAATCAGTTTTTTCTTTTTCAAAATTATGGGTGAAAAAAAGCTGAAAACCAGAAGTTGGAAATAGTAGCTTCAACAAAACAGCTTATTTTGGTAAAATAGCTTATTTTGGCAAAACACTTTAAATCAGAAGTGGAATAGTGAGTTGAAGAAAAAGCAACTCAGCAAATTGATTGGAAGGATGATGGGGGAGTGGCAGCAGCAGCAGCAGCAAATAATCCACCAGAATTTGCAAAACCCATGGGATTGGAAATGGAAATAGAGGGTTGTTTGTGAAGGTGATGACGGACGAGCAAATGGAACAGGGCCTCGGAAATGGAGGGTTGTTTGTGACTGATGTGCCTTGGCTGCTGTTGCAGTGTGAAGGGGATAAAGGAGGGAAAACACAAGAATGAAGAAGATGTGAGAGAGAGAGAGATTTATTAATTTTTAGGCATTAATTTTTTTTTAATTTCTTAATTATAAATATTTAAGATAAAGTTTATAAATATTTTTAAAAGTATATTTAGTAATTTACTTTTATTTGTTAAGAAAATTAAATTAATGGCATATATAGTTGTTGACCCTAGAAACTACCAAGCCTACGTGGCGCGCAGGCCGAGTAATCTATAAGCTAACTACGTCCTTCGTTGAATCTCGCTACTGCGTTGGGTGCGCTGCTGACTTCTGAATCTCGCAACTGCGGCCGAGGAAGGAACACTTTCGGCCTTCAGGTTCTAGAGCCTGAAGACAAGGCTGCTAACTTAGCGAAGTTCAATATCAAATTCGGCTTTCAATGTGCCGAATGTAGTAACTCGTAACACATCACTTCGCCGAGAAGGCTGATGAGATGACCTCGACCAATAAGGATTTGGCAATCCTTCTCGACCGAGACTTGGATAGATAACCAACCGTCATCGCCGTAGTGCTGTTGATGCCAACGGAAGATGCTGCGAGACCGGCTGATTCTACGGTGACAAAACTATCTATGCCGACTTAAGATATCACCAGTTGCTTTCACAGTGCTGTTGATGCCAACGGAAGATGTGTCAGCGAAAAGAGAAAATAAAAAATCTCAAAGTTGTTGAGAGGGTTTGCGCAGGGCAGTTTTGTGTGTTGAATTGGAGGGGGCTTTGAACGATGCACAGTCTCTTCTATTTATAGCCACGGATCCCCCAAGGGCGAGTTACAACCCTATTCGGACTAGGACTTCTTCTCCTGATCAAATACTGACTCGACCAATCCTACTTCCATAATGACTGTGAACCTAGTCCTTTATTGGACCGGATTCGCTTTCGGGTTATTAATCTTGCCGAGACTCCTTATGGTATCAGGACTCGGCTTGTCTTACGTCATGACCCAACCGACCTAGGTTTGGAAGCCCACGTACTGAACGATCCATAGCACCCTTGCCGCAAGGCTTTCCGGGCCGAGAATGATTCTATACTCGGCCCAAACCATTATTTTGGGCCTAAATAATAGTATTATTCATTTTTTTGTCATTTCACACCGTTACAGTTGTTTTACATAAAAACTTACCAAACATTATCGTACTGCTTCTTTTTCCAAAAGCACTTTTACAAAAAAGTTTACCAAACACTCAACTGCTTTATTTCACATCTACTTATTCTCACAGCACAACAAAATCAGTTTTTTTTCTAAAGCACAACAATATCAAACCAGCCCTTTGAGGTGCTAAACATACCTCTTTGCCTTTTTGTCGTACCGTATACAAAGTGTAGTGAGTCCAATTTATTTGGCCTTCCAAAAGGAAAAACCACTAATATTTGACATTTTTTTGTTCATATTCATTAAAAAGAGAGACATCTTTTTTTTTTTTTTTGTCAATAAAAAGAGATGTCAATTGTGTGAGTAGTGTCAGTTTTGGTTTCGACCTGACTCTTTTCAGTTGAATTAGATCTATCCTTAATAGAATAGTTCAATTTAAACTACAGCAAAAATAAGATAGGAAAATGGAGAACTATATTTCCCAATAGAGAATGATGGGATATTAACCTAAATGATTCCATTTTTCAGGGGATATATCCGACAATCACACAAATAACAACCCAAACATTGTTGAGATAGAGCCAGAGAATGATGCCATAGAAGAATCGCTCAATGAAGGTATTATGTCTCAATTGTCACAAAGATTTCCGTTCAATATTTATTAATTAAATTCCTTTCAAATTCTACATTGTTATTTGCATTCTAAAATAGTCATTTATTTTGCTTTTTTTCAAGGAGAAAACTAAAATGCGTAATGTCATTGACTTTGAATTCCTGATAACAGTTGCAATTTACAAATAAAAAGAGATAATATTCAATGGTAAAACAAAACAAAAGTAGTCTATATATACAATAAAATGAAGAAGAATAAAAAAAAATGCGTTAGAAGTATATAGTCTATATGTTTTTGTTTTGGTGATGAGGGTGACAACAACTATATGTTACGTACATTATGGGGATGTATATGGAACTTTAGCTAGCTTGGCAGGAGACGAAGACAACCACGTTAATCAAGCTATTATGCATTTCGTGATGAGGGGTGATTGGGATACTGCAATGGAGCTTCTTAAGCGACATCCCGAGGTAGTAACTGCAAGAATTAGGGAAGGTGGGACAATTCTTCACTGGGCATTCTTTTTTAAGAAGGTGGACATTGCAAAAGAAATGGTGAACTTAATGAGACCAAAAGACTTGGAAATACAAGACTATGTGGGTCTTACCGCTCTTCATCGTGTTATAACCGGTATTCCAGAAAGCGTCGAACTAGCAAAATGCATGGTAGAAAAGAACAAGAAGTTACTCAGTATTGTTCTTCCTCCCGATAAAACCATCCCACTTTTGGCCGGCAAAATTACCCCACTTATTCAGGCTCAGGGTCATGAAGAAGGAGAAAAAATGGCTCAATACCTTTATTCCGTCACTCCGCACAAAAACCTGAACGATTCCGAATGCGCTTTACTTATTATCCAGGGTCTTATGTTAAAAAGATTTGGTAAGATCAACATTCAAATGATAATTATTATTATCAGATACCATTGATCTTGGTGGTGAGTTGCGTTTTCTGTATTCTATTGAGTTCTTCGTAAATCTCATCTTCCTATTTTTTCCAAATGAGAATGATGTGGTTTACTAAGATTTACTTTTTCTTTATCTTTTATAGAATATGTAGAACAGATGGTATTGAACATGCGAATCAAAGATGAAATTTCACCAACTCTCAGGAGTCTAGTTGATTGATTTGATGAGGATAACAGAAGGCCAGTAGATATACATACAAGTGATCAAGAATTAGCAGAGCAAGTTGATGCTGCCTATAACAATGAAGCTGATTTTGATAGTGATGCATTTTGCGGGAACTGGGATTATAATCATGATGACCAAACAAAAGTCGTGGAGGAGGGCCGTAACTGTGAATATTTATCCAACAGATCTCTCTCTAATCTCACAGCATTGTAAATATTTGTTCAAAAATGGTTTTCTTAACTTTTCAGCTCGTAATTTGAGTTAGCTCCATCTTCATGAGTCAGAATATTTGTGTATGGCCTATGACATCAGTTGTGGTGATTTTACGAACTTGATTTCAACTCATGTAGTTTAAGGGTTTATACTTGGATTATGTCTATTTTTATAGATGTTCATCCCGGAGATGATAAGGATTGCAATATTATGATTTATGAATAGTTTTACACTTTCAGTATGTAATTCAAAATCCGCTAAAACAAATCTGTGCAGTTTTTTGCTTACTGTTTGCTTCCGACATCTAAACAATACGGGTTAACAAAATTTAAGTTCACTGCGACAAGACTTCCAAACAAGTCGATGTGAAGGCTTTGAAAGAAACTATTTGGAACCATGCACAAGAATCTGTTCAAATCTCGATCCAGGTCTGCTAAGTCATTTACTTATTTGCTTATTTATTTTTCAGGTTTTTAGTTTTCTTAGGCAATAGTGTTAACTTTTCTAAAGAATATAGAACAAAAATGAAGAACAAAGAAAGAGCTATTGAGAATACGAAGAGAGAAAGAATGAGAATTTTCATATATGTTTTGTTAACCAGCAATAGCTGTTTACATTTGGTTTTATAGAGCTAGATTGGTTAGTTCAATTACACTAATACCCTTTAACAACTCTTAACCAATCTTATCCTTATAACAACCTAACAACCCATTTCAACTACCTCTAACAACCCTATCAAGAGATCAGCCATGTCATCACTAATGACTATGGTTAATACTCCCCCCTCAAGCTAAGCAGCCATAGCTTAGATTGCTTGGCATACATCTGCGAACACTTCTAAGGCTTGGAACTAGTTGTAGCAGCCTGAGCGAGAGCACCAAGATTGAGATTATGGCAATGCTTGCTGAAAATTGGACTATGGAGGCCTTTAGTGAAAACATTAGCAACATGTTCGTCAGTAGGAATGTACTGTACTGTGATATCTCCTTTCTGCACCCTTTCTCGCACAAAATGATAATATGTGTCAAGGTGTTTAATTTTAGAGTGAAACACTGGATTCGAACACAGTGCAAGGGTTGACAGATTATCACAATGTAAATGTGGTGGGACTGGAAGAAATTGACGAAGATCTTTGAGTAAAGAACGAATCCAAAACACATCAGCTGCACAGTGCGCTAATGCCTTATACTCGGCCTCTGTAGAACTTCTAGATACAGTAGATTGTCATTTAGACTGCCATGAAATGGGATTAGCACCAATATAAACCACATAACCTGTTATAGACCGACGAGTATTGATGTCAGCCGCCCAATCCGAATCAGAGTAAGCTGAAATGAGAAAGTCAGGTGACTTTGTATATTGTAAACCATAATGAATTGTACCCTTCAAATACCGCAGGATTCTTTTGACTAAATGCATATGAAGATCAGATGGTTGAGTCATATACTAACACACAACATTAACAGCATGAGCTATATCGGGTCGTGTGAAAGTTAGATATTGAAGAGCCTCCACGAAGCTTCTGTAATGGGTGGGATCATCCATAGGACTGCCGTCAGAGATGAGAACTTGAGAATGAGGTTTGGAAGGAGTTGAAGTAGGTTTGCAAGACTCCATACCTGCTCTCTTTAATAAGTCAGTGGTATACTTGGATTGATTGACAAATATAGACCCATCCATTTGATACTGAATCTGAAGGCCTAAAAAATATGTCAACTGCCCCATATCTTTCAAATCAAATACTGCTGCAAGTTGAGAGATAACAGATTGGACCTTTGTTATACTTGATCCTATCAATATTATGTCATCAACGTATAAGAGCATGATAATCACATCACCATCATCTGCTTTTACAAATAAACTTGTGTCAGCCATTGATGTTTTAAACCCCAAAGAAGGTAAGAAGCTAGTAAACTTGGAATTCCAAGCTCGTGGAGCTTGTTTAAGCCCATAAAGAGATTTGACAAGTCGGCAAACATGTGTTGGGTGTTTAGGATCCACAAAACCTTGTGGTTGTGTCATATAGACCTCTTCCTCCAATTCTCCATGTAAAAATGCATTTTTCACGTCTAACTGTCTTAAACTCCAATTGTTTTGAACAGCCAGTGCAAGAATCAGTCGCACTGTAGTATGTCGAACTACTGGACTGAAAGTCTCAGAATAATCCAAACCCTGTTCTTGACTATACCCTTGAGCAACCAACCTCGCTTTATACCTTGCAACTATCCCATCCGGATTTCTTTTCACCTTATAGACCCATTTACTACCAATAACAGCCCGTTGAGCAGGAGGTGGAACTAATCTCCAAGTTCCTTGAACTCGTAATGCATCAAACTCTTCTTGCATGGCATTCTGCCATTGCACCATTGTAGAAGCTGCCCTAAAATTCTTAGGTTCTGTCACTTCAGTTACATCAGCAATAAAAGAGAATCCACAACTTATACAATCGAAATCAGTAGAATCACACGGATCATTGAAAGTTAATGATTGTAACTCTGGGAATGCAGCAACAAAAGATGAGTAATCCTTTCTTGGAATAGCTCATGTCTTCAACCGAGTTTAAATACCATCATGTATATGTGGAGAGGTAATAGGAGAATGAGATGGAGAAATAGGAAGAATTACCTGGAGTTGTGCAGAATCAAGGACATGAAGCAAAGAAGGTGTATCAGTTGAGGAGGAAAGAGTATTGCCTATGACAGGAGCTCATCCTTGAATCTGAGCACTAATATCTTGATGAACTGTAGGTGGAGATGCAGCAGAATGAAGATGTGTGCTAGTAGACTCCTCAGTATGAACAAAAACACTACCAGGTTGACTATATGAAAAGACTGAATTAGAATAGTCACTTGGAGTATTGACATTTGTATGAGGATCCCTTTGTAGAGGAACCAGAACTGGAACAATAACTGGCCTAATCACTGGAGACTGTACATCCATAGCGGAAGAAGAAGCATCATGTCTTTTGGAATCATGACTGTAGGGAAACACCATTTCATCAAATAAAACATGCCTTGAAATAACACATTTCCGAGTTCTAGGATTAAAGCAAATAACCCCTTTATATCCCAATGAATATCCCAAGAAAACACATCGCTCAGACCGGGATTGAAGTTTATTGTTGTTATATGGACGCAACCATGGATATACAGCAGTACCAAAAACCCGCAGAGACTTCAAATCAGGTGGTTTAGTATACAACACTTGATAAGGAGATTCAAAGGACAAAGATTTACAAACCATCCTATTTATTAGAAAGACAGAGTGTGCACAAGCATAATACCATAATTATGTAGATAACCCAGCAGCAATGAGCAAAGTAATCCCTGTATCCACGACATGCCTGTGTTTCCTTTCAACTAATCCATTCTGCTGTGGTGTGTATGGACAAGCAATCATGTGTTCTATCCCTTTGGAATCAAGAAACCCTTTAAAAGCAAAACTGGTGTATTCACCTCCTCCATCAGTTTGCAAACATTTAATTGCAGTACCAAACTGAGTATGAACAAAATTATAAAACCTCATAAACACAGCAAGTATATCAGATTTATTGCACAAGGGAAAGATCCAAGTATACTTTGTATATTCATCGACAAACAGTACATAGTATCTATGCCCTTCAAGGGATTTTACAAGAGATGGTCCCCAAATATCGGAATGAACCTTTTGAAATGGCATAGAACACTTTTCATTTCTACTCGAAAATGGAACTCTTGACATTTTTCCTTTTATACACTGAGAACATATACTATGTGTACTATCAGTATCTATACTAATATTTGCCTTTTTCAACATAACAGCCAATATGTCATGGGTGGGATGACCCAATCTCTGATGCCACAGATTTGACTTGACCAATTTTCCCAAGAAAGCTGAACATTGCACTGTAGACTGTACTCCTCTCACTCCTTTCAGAACTGGAATTTGAAACAACTCCTTAGGCTTACTCTTTCCGTGATACAACACCTCCTTTGTCTTCTTGTCCTGCACAAAGAACTCACTTTCATCACAAACAAATCAACTATGATTATCAGCACAGAGTTGTTTTACAGACAGAAGACTTCTTGCAATTTTAGGAACATGTAATACATTATTAAGAATCAATGCATGAGATTTATGTTTAAGAGTAGTAGAACCAATATTGTCAATAGATAAACCTGTTCCATTGCCAATAGTAATTTTTTCCGAACCAGCAAAAGGAGTAACATGACTCAGGGCATTCACATCGACAGTGATATGGTGAGAAGCCCCGGTGTCAACAATCCAGGAATCTTGGTGACCATAGGGAGATGTCTGCTGTGCCGCCATAGCAGTCACTGATGATGGTGGAGAAGCCCCTTGGAAAGCATAATTGGCCCTGTGAAAGCATTCAAGTGTCGAATGCCCTCTTTTCCCACAAATCTGACATTCTATCAAGAACCCGGTGGATGGTGCACTTGAATTTCGATGAAAACAATTGACAGCCGTATGACCCCTTTTATTGCAAATTTGACATTCTATAACCACAGTATGCCTGGTTTCAGTATTGCCAGTCCACCCATTCTGCCTTGAATTCCCAGACTGAAAACCAGAAGAATTACCTGAGTTGAAAATTTTACCTCTATATCCACCATTTTGTTTTCTGGCATTTGAACCATTAAAGGACTTCTGACCATAATTCTGTCGTGGTCCACCAGAATTAAAACCATTCCCCACGAAACCATAACCATAAGACTGTGATTCAAAATGTGGTGACTGAGGGAACAAAGGTAATTGCTGCTGCTGACAGTGAGACAAAGGAAATTGTTGTTGTTGGTACTGAGACATTGGAAATTGTTGCTGAATGACACCACCAGTTGTCACAGGAATATGACAATGACCCAATGGATTAGAACCCGATGCATTAGATGAATTCTGCATCGTAGAAGAACCTTGAGTATAAAAAGCATTCGTACTTTGAGACAAGGCATTGAGCTCTCCTTCAACCTCCTTTTCAGCACCTAACAACTGAGCTCAAAACTCCTTTAAAGTAATAGTAGATTCTCTGGAAAGAATAACTGTGCGGATTATAGCATACTCCTTTGGTAAACCAGCAAGTCCAACAATTATAACATCACTATCAGACACAAACTCTCCTGCAACTATTAATTGATCTCTGATGTTCTTTAGTCGTAACATATACTTTTCTATAGAATCTGCCCCCTTTTGAATGGTATGCAGCTCTGTTTTCAAATGATTAACCCTGGACTTAGACACAGATTCAAACCGATCAACAAGATTAGACCAAGCTTCAAATGCAGTTTTGCAACCAAGAACATACTCAATGGCATCGTCAGAAAGAGTAGCTAATAATAAGCTAAGCAGTGCCATATCAACCGATTCCCAATCAACATAGTCTTTATTAATCTCAGCTGTAACCCCAGTATCAGTAGTGATCACAAATTTTGGTGGACAAGCATCAGTACCATCAAAATGCCCAAACATTTTATATCCCTTTAAAACAGACTTGAACTGAAATGCCTACTTAGCAAAATTATTATCCCTCAGTTTGATTGTGAGCATACCCAAAAGATTCTCAACTTTAACCGTAGATGTAGACATGATGAAATACACAACAAGAAATCAACCAACACACTGTATATGAATTTCTCAGGAAAGATTGAAACTTTCTACTGACGACAAGAAAGATTGACACTTTCTGTAAACACGATCTGCAGCGAAGAAAGAATGACACTTCCTCCTAATTGACAAAAGACTGATACTTTCGTAGAGAATCAAGAATCATATGAATACCCAGATTGCAGGAATAACACCTGAATCAATACATCCAAACATTTAAGCAGAAACGAGAACAGGAATAACACCTGAATCAAGACGCAGCCGCAACCCAAAAAGAAACTCGCACCCTCACGAACTCAATCAAAACACCCTTTTAGAAACCAACAATCTTCGGCAGAAGCTCAATCGCCAGCGAAGACACCATCAGCGGAAGAATAACCATCAGGATCGGAAATGGCAGCAAGCCGTTTCCAGCGAAGATACCATGTTAACTTTTCTAAAGAATATAGAACAAAGAATGAAGAACAAAGAAAGAGCTATTGAGAATACGAAGAGAGAAAGAATGAGAATTTTCATATATGTTTTGTTAACCAGCAATAGCTGTTTACATTTGGTTTTATAGAGCTAGATTGGTTAGTTCAATTACACTAATACCCTTTAACAACTCTTAACCAATCTTATCCTTATAACAACCTAACAACCCATTTCAACTACCTCTAACAACCCTATCAAGAGATCAGCCATGTCATCACTAATGACCATGTCATCACCAATAACTATGGTTAATAAATAGAACATATAGGAAACCATCTTTATTAAAAAGAAGTTAAATTACATAAGAAAGCTTGATTGGGGATTTATGCATATGCTGATACAATCCTATAGATTTATAGGAAAACTAATAAAAATAGCTTGAAAACTTTGAGTTTTAATGATAAGAACAAAATAAAGGGTAAAATGAATAGTATCAGGTTTGACTGTAAAAATATGATTTTCTTTAAAGTGAATAGTACCGTGGACTTTTCGTTAAAACTCCCTATATTAATTTGATGTATGATTTCCGATTGAGTGGTGTCCTCTTTTTTTTTCATGCTGCAATCAAACTGTCTATGAAACTTACTCGTTACCAAGGTATAAAATGTCGATGATATCGGAAATATTGGTAGTCCAAAAACACGGAAATATCGGGATATTATCGATATCGATAAAAATTGAATAAAAACCATGGAAATTGTAAGAAAAACTTGGAAATTTTTATTGAAACTTTGCAAGATGTTTATTTAGTCAATTATCTATTAGTTTATCAAAAAAATTGGAAAGAAGTGCATTGCATACTAGATTTAACTGATTTAAGTTGATTATATAGTGAGCTGGCAAACATTGTGAGTGTAGAAAATATGTAGTAATTAATGAAAGAAGTTTAAACACACCATAATCATTTATTTATAATGAATTAGTACAATATTTTACACTTTATACATTGTCAAGGTTTTGAATTATTTGGATGTTTTTTTTTTCTCACACGCCACCCACCACACACACACACACACAAAGTCAGAGACTCTCACATCACATGCCACCACACACGCATACAGAGATCACACATGCACACAAAGACCTCAGTCTCTCTCTCTCTCTCGATCCTTCTCTCTTCTCCCTTCTCCCTTTTTCCCACACACACATACAGAGATCTCTTCTCCCTTCTCTCTTCTCCCTTCTCCCACACACATGCACAAAGACCTCAGTCTCTCGATCCTTCTCCCACATGGCCTTCTGCTCCTCCCTCGCCTTCCTCCTCGTCCGCATCTTCCGCCTCGTTGGCGCCGTCTCCATCTCCCATGACCTCTACGCCATTCATAGTACTCCGTCAATGGCATCATCATCACCATCTAAACCTCGTCTTTCTCTCCCTTTCTCTTGGTGGACAGTGGAACCCAAGAACTCTCCGGCGAGGTCGTGAGTGTCGAGGAACTTTCTGAACACCTTCGACCGTTTCACGGCAAACAGAAGTTATAAAAACATTCATCTCATCTTGTATTTCATTTTGATACCTAGATCGGAGTCTAGGGTGCTCTTTTACAGTCGGTCGGAGCTGTAGAAGTTCCAGCGTTCTTCTCTGATTCACACCAGCCTAAAATATCGTGATATTATCGATAATATCACGATATTACCGATAATATCGCAATATTTGGACGATATTTCAATGGATATGTGTGAAAATATCGGTGCCTCACAAAAACGATATTATCAACGAAATATCGCCGATAATATCGAAATTTCAAACATTGCTAGTTACCTACTAACATGTGGAGATCATGGAACATGAATTGTGGCCCGTGAGCATGGTTTGAGGATCCTGGGCTCCACCAATCTGGATGATCTCTACATTCACCTTACGTGAAAAAGTTTGGGAGCATTTTCTCCGCTTTAATGATTTTGTACTATGCTGTTATTATTTGAATGGAAAATGGAACATGTGTCTGAAAGTGTACCTTACGACTTAGTTTTATATTTAACATATTGGTGTTCCTTTCAATATTTTAAATTAATCTTGAGAATGATCTGTAGCTGAAGTGGTTAAATTTAAGAACATATATTTTTGCACGCAAAACCTATGTTCAAATTCCTTCCCTTCTAATATCTACATAACAAAAACAAGAAAGGTAATGTTATCTAAAGAGTCTTTTTTAGTTGTCACACACTATATCTATTTTTGGTCCGGATTAAATGAATTAAAGAAGATTAAAAACTTAAAATTAATAATGGTGTGTTGAAAGTAAAAATGAGTATGTGAATCACACTCTTAAAAAAAACAAGTCAATTGCTAGGAAAATAGCAATAATGCATCGAAGTGTAGTACTTGGGATTTTCAAATGGTGAAGAAATACTAGAGTGATGCTAAGAATATAGGAGTGATTTGTGAGTTGTTTATGCAAGTGAATTTTCCGGCAGGTTTGGAAATATTAAACTAGAGCAATGCTCACAAATACACAAGTAACTTGTGAGCTGTTGATGCAAATGAATCCTACAATGCATCAACGATTTTGCAAACAACTAATATTGTTACTAGTAAGTTGTGGGTTGTATCATTCAGGTGATCAAGGTTTTTTTTCTTTCAATCCATTATGTGGAGCCAAAAATATTCACTAGGCGACACGTGGACTTTTGGACAAAAGAGGATAAAAATACCCTCGAGGCATACCGGGTTTCCTACACGCGAGCAGTGGAGAATCATCCATCAACCAAGTCAGGAGTACCCAAAATGGGTAACAATTCAAAACCTATTTCATTCCATATATGTTTTTACCTCATTTTTTCCTTATTCAATTAGCCAATTATACAAAAAACCACCAAAACATTCATTTTATGTTTAATAGCCAAATAAATTGGCTAATTAAACCTAAATTAAACCTAAAAACCCTAGCCACCTCCTATCCCTAAAAATATACTCCCATTCTCACCAAAAAGCTAATTCCAACACTTTGGCAAAAATCCCAAAATTCTCTAAACACTCTTTCTCTCTAAATTCTAACTTTGGCATCGGAGGTTCTTCGGCCAAAGCCCCCCCATTCATCGTGGGCGCGTGAGGCTCTTGGCCTTAACCTAAGGTGTTAATTGTTTTGTAGGTGCAAAATCGTCCAAGATCGAGGAGGAAGAAATTTGCATCCACAAATTGGTGCTTTCATTGAGAGTTGAAATCCATACTCGTAGAAGACTCTCGCACAAAAAAGGTTTTTTCTTTATTTTCTAGTCCATTTGAATATTTTTCATACGTTCTTATTATTAGAATTTTTTACTTGCAAAGGTTCTTTGATAAAACGTATAAGCAAAATATAATGGCTAGAAATTTAGAAAATTCCATAAGTGAAAATTCTAATGTTCAAGAAATGGGAGTGCGGAGATCCGTGAGGCAAAATGCGACAATAAGGGGAGCGGCATCACCACCACGAGTTTCCACCATGGGAACCACCGCGGTGGCTAGGCGAGGTCCATGGTGCCTTCACCACGGCCACCATGGGAACCATCGCGGTGGCTACTTCGGTAGCCATTCGTGGCAAGGTCCACGGAGCTTTCACCACGGCCCGAGCCGTGCCATCCAAGGCTCACGGTACCAAGACCACGACCCAGGCCGTGCCATCCAAGTTTACGTGGACCCAAGCCCAAGACTTGCATTCACATGCACCGCGCGTTGAGCAACCTGCTTCCGTCGAGCAGCCTACTCCCGTGGCCCAGCCTGCTCCTGCCAAGCAGCCTGCTCTCGTGACCCAGCCTGCTTCCGTCGAGCAGCCCACTCCCGTGGTCCAGCCTGCTTTCGTCAAGCAGCCCACTCCCGTGGTCCAGCCTACTTCCGTCGAGCAGCCCACTCCCGTGGCCCAGCCTGTTCCTGCCAAGCAGCATGCTCTCGTGACCCAGCCTACTCCCGTGGTCCAGCCTGCTTCCGTCGAGCAGCCCACTCCCATGGCCCAGCCTGCTCTTGTGACCCAGCCTGCTCCCGACGAGCAGCTCACTCCCGTGGTCCAGCCTGCTTCCGTCGAGCAACCCATTCTCACGGCCCAACCTGCTCCTGCCGAGCAGCCTGCTCTCGTGACTTAGCCTACTCCCGACGAGCAGCCCACTCTCACGGCCCATCCTGCTCCAGTGGCTTTCCAAGCAGCCCAAGTCGACCCAAGACTATCTTAACCATCCGGACCTACCATCGAGCCGGGGGCATTCTAACCACATTTTTTCACAGATTTGACATTTTCCAATTCAAATCTTGCGCCCGGAGTCTACCACATTTCCACTGCCCAAGGAAGCGCATTCCTTCCAAGCTCTTCCAATCTAAATGGCGAACAACACTTGTCTCGACAAGTCATAGAGTTGACGAGCGCCCTTGCACAACAGACAAATTTTGTGAATCAACTTTTGCAACGCATCGGGATCCAACGTGCCCCGGACGAGGTATCCCGAAGTAGGACAAGGGCAGACGAACCTTTACAGGAGCGTCCCGGTAAGCAGCCATTCAACCAACCACGAGCTGAACGTTCAGGCAGTGTACATTCCCGATTGGGCCCCCGAGATAGCATATACTCCCGTCTTAGCGCGCAGAGGAGCGTGTACTCTCGACTAGGCCCACGGATGAGCATACATTCACGGTTGGGGTCACACTCCGATAGTCAACATGAGCAACCTTCCGGACAAAGTGTTCATTCGCGGCTAAGCCCACAAGGAGCATCATCCACCTCACATCAGAGTAGGCAAAACGACGGACGGAGAGAAACAGTCACTCAATCCAGCTCAAGTTCAACCAGCAGCCTGCGAAGAACTCGCTCGCCTGCTAGGAACGCACCACATGCACTGCATCTGCGGCATAGACGAGCCAAACACATGGAAAAGCAGCCTAGACCAGCAAGTTATGGTTGGGGGCAGCTGAGAGCTCCGCTACCCCAACGAAGGCAAATTCAGGAAGAAGTAGAGAGACTCTTGACCAAGCGATTGCATGATTTCCAACACAACGAGGTCACCGACGAGGCACTACGACGGAACATGACCAACATAAGCAGGTCACCCTTCACGGACGAGATCGAGCAGGCAGAGCCTCCACGAGAGTTCAGCATGCCACATTTCACATCTTTCAAAGGGGATGAAGACCCGGAGAAACACTTAAAGCGCTACCGAAGCGCAATGATCCTTTATCGAAACAATGATGATCTCATGTGCAAGATATTCGCCACCACTCTACAAGGCGAAGCGCAAGATTGGTTCTACACCCTGCCGCCACAATCCATCCGAAATTTCTACGAACTTTCTTTGGTTTTCACCAAAGAATATTCATCCTATCGCTGGATCAAAAAGAAGTCTGATCATTTGTTAACCGTCAAGAAGAACCCAAAGGAGTCGCTTCGCGACTATGTGAGGAGGTTCAAAGTAGAGAAGGCAAAATAGTCGGATGCAACGACTCGATAGCTAGAGCAGCCTTCCAAAAAGGACTTCCAGCAGACCACCCGCTATTCGAAAAATTGATCATGAAAGAAGATCTAACTCTGGCAGACTCTTTTGCTTTGGCAGAAAAGTATGCTCTTTGGGATGAGGCTCGCCAATGCACATTCAATGACTTGAAGAAGTACTCGACATCACCTCCCTAGAAGCAGCGGAGGACTTATTCACATGTTTGACGGTATCTAAAGTAGCAATAAGCTCTACCATCATGCGAGAAGAGATGGGGGCCCGACTACCTGTATTCCACAGTTACCTGCATTCTATAGTTCAAAAGCTCTCCTCGATGTTATTAAAAATTCAAAAGCTAACTTTGGCGATAGTTGTTGCAACCTAGAAGCACAAGTTTTACTTTCAAACGCATGCAATCATCCTCATGACGTACTATTCTGCCTAATCCAGACGCGCGACGATAAAGCCGTAGACCCTGGCGGATGTAAAGTTTTCTGATGAATGCAACACTGGAAGGACACACTCGAAAGCAAGTTTTGTCCTCGTCACCCTAAAAGATTTTACATAGGAGCAACATGTACCGGCAGTTGAGTACCATTTCTTGCTGCGCATCACACGGCCCTAGCCGACCCTTGCTCAATGATTCAACTCTAGAGTGGCCCAATACCGGCAGTTGAGCATCTCCTGCTGCGTATGACATGGCCCCATCTCCACAGCTCCCTACTGCGCCTTCACGCCGAGCCTAAGTGACGCAACAGAGCGGCCCAACGATGCCTCAGAAGTAGCCGAGCACACTCTAGCTGCGCCTACTCCACCCGATGGAGACTTCTGGTATTTGCATGTCGACGACGCAGAAAAGCCTTCATCACTGCCGGCAGAGAATGTTCCAAAAAGATGGATCCCATCTAGGAAGGTCCGTACAAGATCAGCAGAGTAGGGGGCAAGAGTAATTACACCCTCGCCACCATGAAGCGGCAAAAAGATTGAAAAGCAATGGATGGCCTACAATCTGAAGAAGTATCATGTGTGACCTCCCGCTACATCAAAACCCGAAGACTCAATAAGCTCGACGGGCACCACCTCACAAGCTGAGGACTATCCAGTTGTTATGCAGTTCCTACCTTACAGTTAAAGTTCTCGTTCGTTTCACTCGTTTTTCAATGAGGAATTTAGAAGTAATCACAACTTGGCTTGGCTGCATGCTTACAACAACTAATCACTCCTGCACTTCAAAAGAAGACTGCACCCTTCTTAGGGACTCATCGTAGGAATTGCGCCCCTTGAGGGACCAACCATGCTCTCCAGTGCGAGAGGGTAAACCAATTCTCCAACACCCATATGGGTCAGCTCTTCAAGACGGGAGGATAAACTTTACACTCCGAATATCCAGACGTGGATGAGCCTGGCTACCCTAGTATAACAAGATGCACGATGGCTTGCGCCGGGATTCCTAGAAGTAGCCGCAATGGTCTTTTTCAAGGCTTAGCTAACTGAAGGATTTTGGGTCTCTTGGCCTAATCCGTGGGGAACCGGGCCCTAGAGACGGAGAGGGCACATTACACAGTACATCCGATGGACGGCTGCCTTGGAATCCTAAAGCTGCTACCGAGTGCACTAAGGTAGCCTACGGATTCCGGAAGACTGCCTACGGCTTGCCCTTCGAGCAGTAAAGCCGCACTAGACTTATACATCCGCACATTCTTGTGAAAGGTTAAACAAGCTAGCACGCATATACGAAGTTTTATCCATTGCCGACATGCTACGTAGTCGATAAGTTTCACCTCTGCCAAGCGCGGAACAACCTACACCAAGTCCTAAAGTGTTGCGATACTTGCTACGCAACCTACGAAATTGAAGAAAGTCAAGGTTAACAGCCTAGTGGTTACGCGGACTTGTCTGCTTCTGTAAGAAAGGCATCCGGTTGCCAACCCTATGGCTAACAACTTTGCAAAGTTCTACACCAACCCCTACGGCTGCATAGGCTACGCGAGTTTGTCTGCTTATAAAAAAGTAGCATGTCTGCCACTGGTCTATCAAGTCTAAAGGTTAGGGCATGAACAAAAGAAGTGAAGATGAAGAAAAACGAAGGAAAACATGTTTATAAACAACTAGCAAATGCCGAAGGAGTTCAAGCAAAACAAAAGCTACAAGGAAAAACAAAGAAAATCCTAAAGGCTACCTAAAATACTACACTACAGCAGCTTGGACATCCTACGACTACTCGGTCGCCACACCTTCAACAGCCGTAACGCTCTTTGCAGCGGCATCATCCGACGCTTCACCCCTGGCTGCCCCAGTCTGGGCACTAACTTCTCCAACTACTTCACCAATGGAAGCCTTAAAAGTAAAAGCAAGTCTTCCGGAGAAATAGAGAAGGTCTTAAAACCTCAAGCCCATCCTTCTCACCCTTCAGCTGCTCATTCTTCTTAAGCAGACTAACACGGACGCGCTGTTGCTTATCCACTCTCTTTTTAGCATAAGTAGTTAAACGAAGCTCAGAAATTGCAAGCTTAAGATCTTGAATCTGAGGCGAATCAATCTCAGCAGCAAAGGGAGCAGGCTTTGGCGCCACTTTAGCAACAGAGTTCACCTTACCACTCTTCATAATAGCAAGTCTGTACAAAGGTGAACCGGACTTGGCTCCCAAAGAACGTCCTGGTACAGACTTCGGCACTAGAGGCATGATAAAACCTTTACGCTGAGTAATCTTACCCACAATTGTACTAGCCATTCTCAACATGGAAGACGCCACATGCTCAGATCTAGCAGCCTTCCATTTCTTCTCATTGGAAGAAGTCATGTCAATCACATACCGCTCGGTAGCAAGCGGACCCTCATGAGCAGCATAAGAAGTCTTCAGTTTTTTCTTAACTGGCATCTCATGAGCAGGCGGGGAAGATCTCTTCTTTCCATCTTCATTCATAGTAAGCTCCACGACAGCGATCAGACGAGCCAATGCATCTGCCTTGATCCTCTTTACCTCCTCTTTCTGGAGCAGCCCACTTTTCTTTCAGCAAAGAGGACTAAGCAGCCAACGACATTCATGGTACTCAACATGGGAGCTCAACCCAGTATTCCAGCAGGCAGGAGGCTTGCATGCCCAACATTCCAGCAGCCCATGAGACCCGCAATCTCCTTATTTCTCTCAATCGCCAGCCTGGCCCGAGTCAGGTCCAAGAGCCCAAAGGACATGAGCCATGCGGCTCGCCTAGCATTACGCCCCAGCGCCACAATCTGCGACCCTAGTTGCACAAGCTGCCTTTTGGCTCAAGCCAAGCCAAGCTGCCCAAGCAGTGGTCCCTGCCACGACATCTCCTCAGCCCATGCCGAGCCAACTCCTGGCCCCTGCCAGCCGATGTGCCGCACCACCCCGACGGCTGCCCCGCAATAGCACTATCTAAGAATAAGGTAAGAAAAATTAAATTTTTCTTACATCGGTGCGGCACGAAGAAGACGAAGAAAGCAACGAAAGACGATCCTTTGCACAGACAAGATGTAGAAGATTGCTAGAGGAGAGGGAACAAATATCCTCTAAGCTATCTCTCTCTTGTAGGGTATTATAAATCGCTCTCCAAAGTTGATTTAATAACCCACTTAAGGTGGACTTAAATAGGCTTTGAGAGAAATTTATTTCCCTTTCCTAGAAGGATCTAATTTCCTATTAAAGAGAGAATCTACATCAAAATAGGAAGCAGTTCTAAGTTTCCTAAAGCAAGAAAATCTCTACACCTGCCGACCTTTTCTGCGAGCAGCCCAACAGGTGTGGGGGCATTTGTGGAGCCAAAAATATTCACTAGGCGACACGTGGACTTTTGGACAAAAGAGGACAAAAATACCCTCGAGGCATACCGGGTTTCCTACACGCGAGCAGTGGAGAATCATCCATCAACCAAGTCAGGAGTACCCAAAATGGGTAATAATTCAAAACCTATTTCATTCCATATATGTTTTTACCTCATTTTATCCTTATTCAATTAACCAATTATACAAAAAACCACCAAAACATTCATTTTATGTTTAATAGCCAAATAAATTGGCTAATTAAACCTAAATTAAACCTAAAAACCCTAGCCACCTCCTATCCCTATAAATATACTCCCATTCTCACCAAAAAGCTAATTCCAACACTTTGGCAAAAATTCCAAAATTCTCTAAACACTCTTTCTCTCTAAATTCTAACTTTGGCATCGGAGGTTCTTCGGCCAAAGCCCCCCCATTCATCGTGGGCGCGTGAGGCTCTTGACCTTAACCTAAGGTGTTAATTGTTTTATAGGTGCAAAATCGTCCAAGATCGAAGAGGAAGAAATTTGCATCCACACATTACGTTTCAATTTCAAACTTTTTAATAGATTAATATTGAATATCGTTTAAATATCAATAGTAGCATAACTTAAAATATTATTAAAGAATGAACAAAAACTTTTCAACAAAAAGGAAATTAACAAAAACTGGTGTCCACAAGTCTCTACAGTACACTAGTAACGTAACATTAATGTGGCCCAGGCCGACCTACAAGCTTACAAAGTTTAGAAAGTACGACAAGACAATCAATCAAAGCAATAGGCCACGTTTTTCATGAACACAGAGAAGGATCGTAATCCGGATCCCTTCCAATCAGATCCCGACGATCAAATAGCTCAGCTAATTTCGTAAAATCATGCGGCTGAAATCATTCTTTCTTTTTAACTTTCACACTCTTTCTCTTTCTTCTTAATATTCTTGCCTTCTTCTCCGGTGGCGATTGACGAAGCGGAGCCACAAAAAAGAAAGAAGAAGAAGAAAAAAATGAGAGGGGACCGGGGTTGAAGGTCGGGGAAATATGCCGTGAGAATTCGGTGGAAGTGTGAGGGAGAGGTGAGTGGTGGAGGGACGTCTGCAGGATCCGGATGAGCGAATCCGGAGAGGATAAAAAGAAAGTAAACAATGACTTCAGTCAACTACCTACATGTCACTGTATCTGTCAATTGTGTCACCATGGCTTCTTGACGAGTCCCTTGCTTGTCATTATCGAATTAGGATTTTTTCCGGATTCATTTATGAGGAACTCTTTAATTGTGTTTATTCATAATAAAAATGATCTTGCATTAAAGATACATAGCATGTGTTTCTTGTGACACACCATCAAACGTTTCAATAAAACTGATTTGGATCCCCTTCAGATTCAGATTGTGGGGATTCCAGAGATTCTCATATTATAACTATTCACTGTACATTATGCGGTCATAAAGTTATTTGATTTTTTTATTTAAAATTAAAAACAAATAGTACCTGATCAAAATTTGCTGCATAATGTACGATGAATAGTTAAGATGTTATATCATCCACACAATCAAACATCCTTTTCCCATTTTTTGTTTTTACTTGGAAACGCATATTATCCTCCCCCTTAACAATCAAACAAATAAAATTCCACTTAAGTTTATTGGCCGCTTAGTTACGAAATTAAATTTAACATCCTCAAACATTACTCTTAAAAAAAAATTAAAAAAAAAAAACTTTGTTTCTAATAAACCAATACGAAACGCTGGTTTTCCTGTTCACCCATCACTCGAAACATTAATACACTCTTTACAATTGATGATAAATCATTTCTATTTTATTTATTTCTCAATAAAATTTAATTCATTAAATACATTTATTTTAATATACCTACAAGGGAAGAGCAACTTACATAATATGTTCTGAGTAAGTTTATCTGGTTGATAAGACATCAATCATCTTATTTACTTTTATTATAATATATGAAATAATACAATACAAATACGTGTTTCAATCACTTATAAAAATTTCGGTTTTTTTTGTCAAAATTGTTTATGAGATTGATATAATTCTTTAAGTTGATTCTTGAGATTTTGAAGAGATAGAAGTGATTCATGAGTTTATTCACGGTCAATTATTTTAGTTTTTTCGTGAAAAACTTCTGTTAAATAAAGGCAACAAAACATCCTCAGTTTAATAATCAATTGGCCAAAACAATTTGATGAAAATTTAGAGTAGTTCTGTCATTTTCTTATTATTTAATGAGATTTTTTTATAGAATATCCAAAATAATTGAAGATGAATAATTACTTCTATCAATTTTAAATTTTCAAATTTAAAATAAGAAGTTATAAATTTCAGGAGGTATTTTGGATACAAAGCCTAAAAATTTCTTGCATATAGCGAGTCATATATTTTCTGAACTTTTACAGCCAAAGCACTTGGCTCACAACTGGAAAGACCAACCCACAATCACCTCTCTCATTTCACTATACAAAATCTCAAAATCCATCAAAAATAAAATAAATCATGGCTTTCATGATGAGCATGACCCCAGGCATCCCATCGTCACCGTCACCGTCCCCCTCACCGTCATCGCCACCGCTCTCTCAACCACAACCACCAGCATCTCTGCCAGTCCGTACAATCCCCGGAGCCTACGGCTGGCCGCTGCTGGGCCCCGTCTCGGACCGCCTGGACTACTTCTGGTTCCAGGGTCCCGAAACATTCTTCAAAAAGCGCACCGAGAAGTATAAGAGCACGGTGTTCCGTACGAATGTCCCTCCCAGCTTCCCGCTGTTCCTGAATGTCAACCCCAACGTCGTCGCCGTCCTCGACTGCAAGTCCTTCTCGTACATGTTCGACATGGAGTTGGTCGAGAAGAAGAATGTTCTTGTCGGCGACTTCATGCCCAGTGTCAAGTTCACCGGCGACTTGAGGACCTGCGCTTATCTTGATACATCTGAACCCCAACACTCTAAGGTACATATTTTTCTTTATTTTTTGCAAATATTGGGATCGTGTAGAATTCTTTTATATTTTTTTTACCGATATCTTACTCTAAACTAATTTAAATTATGCGAGCGGAAGTGAGATTACAAGGGTAGAGAGTAAAAAAGTACATAAACTCTAGCTAATTTAACTACGCTTAGATCTACAAAAAATAGTTAGGAAATTTAGTTGTTTTAATGATTTTACAACATCGATGTGCTAAACTAACCGATCTCAAAATAAAAAAATTAAAAAAGAAATATGTCTATTAGGATTAAATGATGAATTTTTAGGTAACACGATGGATCTATAAGTATGTCCAATCAGTTTGGCAATCAAATTTAGTTTTATTTTATTTTATTATTTTTGATGATTTCCCAAATAGGTAACTGTTTTAATTGAATCGATTTCAGAGCTTCAGCTAGTAAAAGCTTGAATTTCATTTTTTGGATCAAAGTACAAGCTTGAAATTTTCATTTGTCAAAAGGGTTGAGAAGATTTTTTGCACTGTGGTTAATGAATTAACTCATCCTGTATTTTACTAGAAATGTTAAACTATAGATTGTCGACTGTGAATTCAGATTATTAATTTGATTTGTCGCAGCGTATTGTTTGGATGGTTAATTTAGTATATCTTTATTAAAAATAAAAATGTACAATTCAGATTCACAGTCTAGCAAAAGAACGTCACCCAGTCTTTAGAAAGAGAGAATTGTGCTGAGCATTTGAAGACATTTCTTGTTTTCAGTTGTTGCTGAACCGGAAGTAGATTTTCCGAAGAGTGATTGGTTGGATATTTTGGCCGGAAGAAATGAATGGTTTGTGTTTTCTGTGTTCCTTAGAAAAGTCCCAGATGGTCCAAATGTATATCACAGGTGTCATGCTTTAGGGACAAATCAGTCCAAAATGTATGCGATGGGGGACATTTACAACTGGAATAAGATCTTATCTGGATTCTCTTTGTAGGATTTCGAGGATCACTTCATTATGTCTGTTCATCTGTCATCTTACAGTCAGAAATCATTTTAATTTTTTTTATTTAAAATTGATTACAAACAGTATTCAACGAAAAATGATTGTAATGTATGATGAACAGACACGATTCTTCAAGATCCTTAAAAAGAGGATCTGGCGAGGATCCGGAGAGAATCCTCATCCATTACAACAATTGGATGGTGGTGATTTTTAGTTGCAGTTGAGTCTGGGAAATGAGATACATGGGTTTAATTTCCTACAGTTTCTCTCTCCCTCTCTTTTTGGAGTATTTTTTTTCTTCAACGGTGATTTACACTCTTAATTTTTAATCGAAATGAAAGTGTAAAACTAGGGATCGAGACTTCAAACCACGCAGAAATTTTAAGATAAATTAACGACTGTTATTTTACGGTTTTCCTCTTACCTGTCTGTCATGATATTTGAAATGACTAGATGCTCATCCACTCCACTACGTTGTTGCCCAAAATTGTACAAGTAGGACCCCTGTTGGGTCAAAATCTTATCACAAACCTTGGGTTGGAAGTGGACCTCGCAAATGGGTTGAGTTGTGTCAATCCGTTATATTAACGAATTTTTAACAAGTGATTTGATAAGGATTTAATTTGTTAATAGGTCGTGTCAGGTGTGTCTATGTCTAAATTTAACATACAATATCTTATCAGGTCCCGGTAACAACTCTACTCGTTAACGGGTGATCCGATAGTAACTCAACTCATTAACAAATTGACCTGAAACCTATTATTTTCGTGTGTTGTTTTGTAGTGAGTTAACGTGTTGTGCAAGAAATTCTCGAACCTAATTGGAAGGTTGTGCAATATCTTTCTCTATTTTTGTTGATACGTGATGCGCTATGCAAAAAGATCAAAAGGGGTTCAATAGTATGAAAATACAATTCATGAAAAAGGTTTTCATCTCGCAAGATATGTAATCTACTGTATAGGATGTGATATGAAATCTACTTTATAGGATGTGAGTTTACTCGACTTTTTCCGTCTTTTGGGAAGTTTAATTTCTATCAACTTACCAATACCATCTTAATATCTTCTTCACAGATCAAAAACTTTACCTTGGACATCTTGAAAAGAAGCTCCAAGACATGGGTGCCTGAGCTCACTGCCAACCTCTCAACCTTTTGGGACACAATAGAAGCAGATGTTTCCAAAGATGGGAGTGCCAGCTATTTGATCCCACTCCAGAAGTTCATCTTCAAGTTTTTCACTAAATGCTTAGTTGGAGCTGACCCGGCAAGCTCGCCCAAGATAGCGGAGTCTGGCTACGCCATGCTCGACCGGTGGCTCGCCCTCCAGATCCTCCCCACTGTCAAGATTGGTGTGCTTCAGCCCCTGGAGGAGATTTTCCTCCATTCTTTTGCATACCCTTCTTTTCTTGTCAGTGGAGACTACAACAAGCTTTACCAGTTTATAGAAGAACATGGTAAGTTACTTCTTGTTAAACAACCTATTAATCTCATGCCCTTCGAAATATATTTGAATTCAAAAACTTTTTCTACTTGCATTCATTAACATACTATATAGACACATAAAAGTTTTCTTATCAGACTATATTTAAACTATTGATCAAGTTGATTATTGCTTGATGTGCGATCTGGATTCACAAACAACATAAATGTTTGTATGTCAACAAAAGATTAGTAAAGATTAGTAAGACGGCATTACCATGCATGTCCTATATGAGTCGCCAATATAATACACGCTATTAAAGGTGTGATCAATAAATGTGGTACAAATCACGTTACTTGACAAGTTTAATGCCATCCATATCTTTGTTTTATATGTTCATGAATAGGTAAAGAAGTAGTAAAGAGAGGTGAAACCGATTTCGGACTGACGAAAGAAGAAACAATTCACAACCTTCTCTTTGTACTTGGTTTCAATGCGTATGGTGGGTTTTCTGTCTTTCTGCCAAGTTTGATAGGCACAATAGCAAGCGACACCACCGGTTTACAGGCCAAAATAGTCAAAGAAGTCAGAGAAAACGCCGGTTCAACTTTGAGTTTCGACTCGGTGAAAAATTTGCAACTGGTTCATTCCGTAGTGTGCGAAGCCCTCCGGTTCAGCCCACCGGTTCCACTCCAATTTGCCCGGGCCAGAAAGGACTTCCAACTGAGTTCACACGACTCAATCTTTGACATAAAGGAGGGTGAGTTGCTCTGTGGGTATCAACAACAGGTCATGAGGGATGAGAAGGTCTTCGATGAACCGGACACGTTTAAACCGGACCGGTTCATGAAGAACAAAGAGTTACTGAACTACTTGTACTGGTCCAACGGACCGCAGACCGGTTCACCAAGTGAGTCCAACAAGCAGTGTGCTGCAAAGGACTATGTGACCCTCACTGCTGTTTTGCTTGTTGCGTATGCATTTCAAAGATATGATTCAATCACAGGAACCGGTACTTCAATCACAGCCCTTGAGAAGGCCAAGTGAGAGAGTGGGGCGATCGTAGCCGTTGAAATGCGTATGTGATGGATCATATGGTTTTTCGGAAATTTGGTGCCTGTGTGGGGTTTTTAGGTAATTAAGTAGAGAAGGGCAGATATTTGAGGGAAAAGGCCAAAACCTGGGGTGGCCAGATTCAATTAAATAAAGTGAACTAGAAATTGAAGGAATTTATTGTGGATGATGGCTTCTGGTGTGGGGTGGATCGTGGGTCGTGGGTCATGACCCATGGGTCTTGCCGACACCACTTCCTTGACTTTATTTGGTATGATTTGACACAAATGTGTTCATATTTGGACCATTTAGGGCTGGTTTGGTATTTCTGTGTATTGAAAAAAATTTGTTTTTGCTATATTGTGAGAATAATCTCATTTTTGTTGCTTCACGTTTTCAGCTTTTTTTTAATCCAAAACTATGAAAATAAGTTGTTTTTAAGTGTTTACTAAACATTTTTTTACTTTAGTTTTTTTTTATACCTAATTTTTTATAAAAACATCTCAGTATCAAACCAGTACTTAGTGTAAAATCTTTTTGTTGGTTTTCCAAACCACTCAGTGATGCTGACCATAAAAAAAATTGCAATCGTGCATGCTCCAATTTCAAGAATGAAGGATTATACTAGTGAATTTAAGTCCCTCTTTGTTTTCTAATTATTTGGCCCATAGATCTTGTGGCATTTTGTGAAAACTAAATGCTAGTGATTTTATTTTTCTAAACAAATAATATTATTTACATTAAGAGGGTAGGAGGTAAGCTCAGTCTTACAATAGACGAGCAATAATATGGTTTAAATTCACCTTTGATGAAAATTGAACCCAAGATTTTTCACTTATATGTGAAGAAGAATATTACTAGACCTTAATACTAAATATCTAATTACTAAATATCTAATGGTAGTGATTTTAACACTCATTATTTAACCTCCTAGACTCATAGGATGTGTGTCAATGATTCGCTGCTGAAAGAAAAGAAAAGGAGGAGCTCCTACTGAATTTAACTAGTGTTCAATCACAACTGGATACATGTCCAATTTTTTTTCAAAGAAATAGAACTTGAACCAAATCAGACACTTGGAAGTTTTAATTGGATAAGAGCATGAGCCCCTCCTTTTCTTTCAGCAGCCAATCATTGTTCTTCAATCTAGCATGCAACAGGTCATCTGTTACTCCTGCTTGCTCAATCCATTACCACCTTGATTCATATTTTGTTCTCTCAACTAAAGAACCACGTCCTGTGTCTCGAACTCTCTCACGCAGCGGAACCACCGCCATTTACTGAAGAATTTACTGAAGAATTTACGGTTCCAGTCTTACAAGTGGAACCTTCTGTATACTTTTTAACTGTAAATACAAATAATTCAGTTTGGTAAATGAAATTGATTGCATATCATGCCCGATTTAAGGTGAAAAGAATAACCTAGTAAAAGTTTATCGCTAACCAAGAGAGGAAGTACCATGTTGAAGAAGATTAGCCTTTGGCTGTTCCCAAAATGCTACGGAGCTTTTTACACAGTCTGGACATTTCCTTGCGTCTGAGTGTTAGACCTTGTAAGCCCTTCTTTCCACCCTCTCTGACGAGCCCTAAGCTCCCATAGTGCAGTCTGTTTCCGCTGTGCCTCTAACGTTGCTTCAGCTTTCTCCCTTGCTTCTTCACATGTTTCCATCCCTGAACTGCACTTGTCTGCTTCCTTTTGATACTGGGATGCAATCTTCTTCGCCTCCAGCAGAGCCATATCAGCTCGTTGCTGACTTTCCAAAGCTTCAGCTTCCCGAAGCTTCAACTCCTCAGTCAAAAGATCCACAAAGTTCTTTTCAGTGTCCTCGTTCACCTCTGGGTCATGCTTTGCACAGTCTGCATAACATATGACAAATAAATAAATGGAGTTATAGACAATGCAAAGCATATAAGAATAAAAAAGAATCCGAAACTTTACGTAGGCAATCAATCACCACTTTGCACGTCAATGCTACTTAAATCTCCATAAGGTTGTTTCAAACAAATAAGCATCAGAGACAGAAATCCATCCTTGAAAGCGAAATCAACGACTTTAAAAGAAATATTGAAAGGAAGACAAAAGCAGAGTTGAGCTCATTTGTAAACAATGATAATTGCACATGGAAAGCAGGCCAGATCGAGTGACAGTCCCACAAAAGAAAACTACTAATCCACGAGCCTTTGAGGCAGTCTTAACTTCAGACATTGTAATGAGAAGAAACCACACAACTGACACAGTCATCTCACATTATGCCGGAAAAACTGAATACGCGCTTAAAAAAGGGATTTGAGGAAATTAAAGTAAACAGTGAAGAGTTCAAAGTGAAAAATTTGTCCATTGGAAAGGATCTAAAATTGAAATATTTTGAGATTATATTACTGGGATTGGATGATGTATTTGCTACATTATTATCCAACATAAACATGAGAAAGCATGCTGCTTTATGGCAAGGAGAAGCTTTATGTCAGTAATCTCACAACCCATTCAATCTACAACATCACACACACACGCATATATATAAACACATAGAGATATAAAGCAATCAATTATATTACTACCCAATAAGTGCAGATAAACTTCTACATGAAAGAAACTAACCTGCAAATGAAATGTTGCTGAGTCCTGCAGAAGAAAGAAGAACCAATATAAGTATACATCTGATAGTAATGCAATTCAACTAACAGTAGCTTTAAAAGTCCAAACTTTATGACCTGGATGCTGAATTCAACACCAACCCAGAAAAAAAATGATGGATTGAAATAAGTGAATCCAAAAGAAATTTGAGCTTATTGGCATCAAATCAGGACAAAATGTGTAAGACCCAACAAAACAAAACGTGAAAAAATGCAAGAGATTTAGTCAGATCTGGTAAAAATGGATCACGGGCAAGGGAAGAAAGAAGAGTAAATTACCAATGGGAATGGAGAGGAGAGGCTGAGAAGAGCAATCGCAGGTGCAGGGAGGGCAAGCGAAAGAGGAGGAAGAAGAAGAAGAGTGGGAGACGGCGGCTAAGCCCTCCATGAAGTGCCAGTATAGAGGTGGGCCCACTATGTACCCGGCTATGCACAGCCCAACTATCACCAGCCCCGCCTTCAGCACCGCCGGACTCGTCGCCATCTCTCTCTCTCCTCTCTCTCTCTTAATCTCGGCTTTTTCCTCAGCTTCTGAAATCGAATCGGAAGTAGCGGAATTGGGAGTCGGCGACGTCGATTCTCAACGGTTCGACTGCCGGTGTTTAGTTAGGACTTGTGGAGATCAAAGATGGGTGCTTTCTCATCTGTGAGAGGCTGTGACGGTGATTTTATGTTTTATTTTTACATTTAAATTACACTGTTTTGACTTTTGAGAGTGTGTAATTGACAAGTTGGAATAAAATAAAAGGACAAGTTGGTCCAACTAGGCGTTGTTACGAGGAAGCGATTTCGGTTAACGAAGGTTTGTTGAGTTAGTAAAGATTTGTGTTAGGTCAACATCTAGGTTTAAGTTTTAGTGTTGACAATTTCTTTTGATGTGCAATTTATAAAAATAAAAAATAGAAGTTAAAATCCTTTCAGTAAGTTCTTAAATAGTTTTGTATTTTAACAAGAGGGATCCTTATTTTTCTAAAAAAATAGGAAGGTTCTTTTAACCGTTAGATTAACTTTTAATGAAATTGTGTGGTTAAGATTGTGTGGCGTGTGATTTAATCTCAACTACACAATTTCATTAAAGTTAATCCAACAGTCAAGAAGGTATCCCTATTTAAAAAAAAAAATAAAGATCCCTCCTGTTAAATGATATATGCAGATGATCCATCTCTAGGATGAAGTAGCATCCACCCCGGTTAAACTTTCTTCCAAACAAAAAAAGAGAAGCTGTTTTAATTTTCCGATTTATTTATTCATCTTTTAAAGTAAATCATTTTCCTGTTTTATTTGTGTTAAGTTGTGTTTGGGTTAAGCATTATCTGTAATGTTTAGTATGAATTCTCATAAGCTTATGTTGCGGTAAAAGTTAAATGAAATTAAAATTTTATGTGGATTTTGTAGAATTTTTTCATGATTTGCTAGTAAATTTTGAGTAAAAAACTATTGTAGACAATGCTATTGTTGAGTCTTGCAAAATCTTATGCATGCATGCATGCATGCACAACAACAATAACAAAGCCTTTTCCCATTAAGTGGGGTCGGCTACGATTTCGTTCTGGATTCATTTTCATAAGGATTCGACGTAATCGAAGAGTGCCGGCTGTCGACTACCTGACGTCCTCCCCCTCTTCCTTTATCCAGGCTTGAGAAAAATTACTAGCAAACCCAATAAGCATTGTTGTCTACTTTAAAATGCATGTGCAAATTTATCCACTTACGGAGCCCAAAATGTAATCAATCGAAATTACGTCGGTTTTGAATAAATTTTGAAATTTGTAAATTCATTATTTTAGCCAATTTTTGAAACTAGTGTGTTTGATATTTGTGTACATCATGATGTATGATTAAAAGTTTTCAGCAAGTGATGAATGTATCTAATAATTAGGTAGTTTTTGTCGGGTCAAATATTTCCTTCTTAGTTTAAAGTAAAAATATCGATTTGTAAAAGAGAGTTCTCTAATGATACAATATGGTGATATTAAGTTTGAATTTCATTGATCATAAAAAAAAAAGACTATTAAATTAAATTAAATTAAATTAAGATTGTTTTTTAACGATTTACCACGTATTCCGAGCAGTGAGAGTCGAACAGAAACTGGTGGGAAACATGGCGATTGAGTGACTCTGTGCCCCTCATCACTCAACCGCCCGATTCCAACACACGCATCGACGGCCACCAACTCTGATAATGGCGATGGAAATCCCGATGGATGTGATAAAGCAGGTGCAGACCTCGCTTCGGAAAGAAGCCGAGCTGTCGTCGTACGACCCGGACGACACGCCGCTGCCGAATCTACCTTTTGTCGAAGAAACACTAGCGGAGTTGGATCCATCCCCGCCGTACCTGAGGTGCAGGCATTGCAAAGGGCGGCTGCTGAGGGGCGTTCAGACGCTGACCTGCGTCTTCTGCGGCAGAGAACACTGCAAGGACCTCCCTCCCGACCCCATCAATTTCCGGGATACTTTTGGGTACCGTTGGCTGCTCCAGT